>VDFB02213310.1:30451-138863 GCA_007258455.2 Sequoia sempervirens
GGTGAAGTGGTAGGAATGGTAGAGATGAGTGAAATAGTGGGTCTTTGAGAGACCATATTTTGATTAGCTATCATGCGTTGGTTTGATGTGGATGGTGTGTTTGAAAGATGTGATGTACCCCCTTGGTTGGATGAATTGATTTGGATGGGGTGATTTATGTTAGGGAAAGGTGGAAGTTTAGGTAAAGGGGAGATCCCTAAACCAAAATATGGTGTTGACGTGGTGGGAGGTGTGAATGGTTTGAATGGTGGAAAATTTTCTTGTGCAAATGAAGAGACAAATCCATAAGGTCTCTCTATTTCGGATGAGCTTGCTTGTACCAAAGGTCTAGACACTTGCGTGTCAAGGGAAAATGATGAGGTGGTATGGTAAGGAACCTCAGATGTATCGATAAATCCAAGTGGGTTGTAAAGTGGATTTTGATGCGTGTTGAAGAGGGTATCATCCTCATTGATAGTAGGTTCTATGGTGGTAATGGAAGTGGTTGATTGTGGAAGGGTGTTTTGGTCATTTGGTACAAGAAGCTCATCCTCAATAGTGTTGAGAATTGATGGATTTATTTTAGCCATTGCGCGAAGAAACTTTTGCAGTTTTGGTTGTTTGAGCATCTCAAGAACTTCTTCCTCACTTAATTCTGTTGGTGTGATGTCTTCCACCAAGACCTCTTTTTGTGGATCGTGTGTAGTGATAGTGAGGTCTAGAAGTGGTGTGTTTTGGATTTCTGGAATGTTTTGGCTTAGATCACTTGTGGTTGATGTTTCTTGATTTAACTCCATGTTCCTCTTGTGTTGTGATCTTGTTTGAACCATAAAAGAGCAAACTAGGATGTGTAAAAGATCAAAGATGTGAAGATGAAAGGTGTATGATATATGGATGAGAATGGAAGTTTTGAATTTGTATTGAAAATCTTGATGTGATGCTAGGTACTTTGGGTTTGCTTTGATTGATGTTTGTTTGATGTTTAGACTTTGAATTCTGTCTTTTGAATGTTGATGTTTGAGCAAGAGATATCCCCAAGATGTTTGGATGATGATCTAAAAAAGATAACTAATGCTCATAAAGGATAATTTGATTTAGGAGTGAGAATAGGATGTGTCTACTCACAAGCTAACCAAAAGATAATCCAAATTAGTGATGGGAGAAGGATGCATCTATCCACCATTAATTTGAACAAAGTGATAATTCAACTAAGCATGTGCAAAAGGATTCATTCACACACACTTGAGTTGAACAAGTTTGATGTTGATGTTTGAAGAATTCAAAGTCTCATGTTTGAAAAGTTTTGATGTCTACCAAAGGAGCCTAGCATAGTTGTGTCAAGATTTTCTCAAAATGTTGGTGAGATGTTTATGGTTGATGATGTTTTTGATGGATGAATGTTTGTTTTGATCTTAGAATGACCCTAGTTTAGACTTTTGTTTAACAAGACCAAGGTATTGAAGAACATGTTATGCCCTAAGCAAGGTATCCAATCCCTTGAAACAATCTTGGATTTTGTGTGTAGTAAAATGAATATAAAGTGGGGTTGTCTCTTGAAGCATGTCTATAGAAATTAGCCAATAACTTTTCTCTAAAATCATATAACCTTTTGAGTCTTTGTTGATGTTGTTTTGGGCTAAGTTTCTTTTTCTTGGGTTTTTGTATCTTGACCTTGCGAGAAATCATTGAAAAGACATGTGTGGGGCTCAATTGCTTATCTTTGCTTTTAATGACTTCTTTTTACCAAATACACTTTCTTGATTATGTTTCAAACTAAAGATGTCCTATGTCAAAATTCCTTTTCTTCCCACAAAGTGTTGTGTGGGAGTTCCAAGAAATTGAGGCAAAGGGATTTCCTAGGTTAACCCTAGTTAGAGCAAATGACGATATAAATTCAAGTGCTAAGAAACCTCTAAGGACATAATCCCAAGGGCAAGCAACAACACTTAAATTTGTCAAAAGGTATTTGCTCTATCAAAAGGGGTTTGAAATTTGCATGATCATGTTTAAGTGTTTGTTTTCCAATGTTTACGAACAAGCATGTGTTTTGTAACCCAAAAGCATGTACAATCCTATGGATGTGATAGACAATGTTTGTTGAGTCCCCACTTGGACAAGTCCAGCTACGCCTACTTTTAGCGGATGGTTAGATGCTTGACCCCACTGGCTCCCCTCCACGACACTCACTTATACGGGGCAGCCAAGCACCAACACCCATGAAACTCCCATGGCATGCTTTCCATCTCTACTAAAAGCCGTAAAATTGTGGGGCAGCTTCAGAACGACCGTTCTTGCACCAACAAACAAATAGGATTTTGGCCTTTTCTAAACAAGGGTTTTAATAAGGACTTTCCGTTCGTGGAGATTGACCCATACCAAGAGTCCCCTTTCGGATCCATCTTGTCAAGCCAACCGCGTGATAATGGCATTTAACCAATACCCACATTTATATCCTAGCTGGAAATACTCTTGGCTTTAGAGTGTTACCGGTTGAGTCGTTCCCTTGGGTGAGTACTTTTTCCCCAAGGCAAGCCCTCTAGGATAAACAAAAGTGAATGAAGAACAATATTCGTAACTCGATCAATCCTTGTAGGCAACAAGGAGAGAGAATATACGCAACAAAGCCCCCACTCACACTCTCACAATAGTTTGTTCAATTTTAAGCCCAAATCAAAGTGTGGAGGTGATTGCTTTATCTCAACCCAAAGTCATGGAAAAGACCTTTTGATTCTCAAGATCGCTATAAAGTGCGAGAGAAACGCATACGTCCTTTTCCAATGGCTTTAGTCTAAGTAAGCCCTCACAAACAAACAAAGCTACAGTTGTTATTTTTAAACCCTCAAAGCAATGATGATTTCATTTTAAAGCACCAAATGAAGTGTGAGAAATTTCCTTGTTCAATTGTTAATCCAATAAACCAAATCTAGTAAGTTGTGATCCTAAAGTTCATTTTAGCCTTTGCAAGAAATGAAAAAGGTTCTTTTTTTAAGCCCAAATGAAAACTAGTGTCCTAAGAAGGAGAAGGATGACAAATTCTTTGAAGAAGTGTTAAACAAACACTTAAGTGTTTAAAAAAACTTTGATTAGATAAAATATCATCCCCATGCTCCTCTTTCTTTTGATTTTGATTTCCAACCTGCAAAAGTGATCAAAATGTTAGATGAGATCAAAAGAAACAAAAGGATATAGGGGTTAGATGAATCATTTACCAAAACACCCTAAAACTTACCCAAGTTATCATGTGTTTTTACTTTAGATGCAAATAAGATATGGTCATTTTAAACTGACTCATGGGCGCTAAAATAGTGATCATGGGCGCTGCAAGAATGATCATGGGCGCTGCAGGAATGATCATAGGCGCTGCAGGAATGGTCAAGGGCGCTAAAAGAATGGTCAAGGGCGCTAAAAGAATGGTCAAGGGCACTACAAGAATGATTAAAGGCGCTACAAGAATGATCAAGGGCACTATAACAGTGATCACAGGCGCTAAAACGTGGATTTATGAACAAAACTGTAAAAAATGGCAAAAATTTTAAAAACTTGTTAGAATCTGTCGATCAGCCCTCCTTCTAGCGCCAATATGTGAACCCCTAATTCGAAGTGCCTACAAAAACACAACAACAAACAATGTTAGAGAGTTATCTTGTAAGCATGAACAAGGATTCCCCATGAAATCCATTCACAAAGCTAAAAATAGGAAATAAAACAAAGAAAACAATGAAGAACATAATGGAAGTATGAAATCCTAATTTAGCATGCAAACACTTGATCCCATGGGGGAGTTGGTGCAAATAGGTGTGTGGAGATTTTCCCTTTCCCAACTCCTTGAATGCAAATATTGATTGAAGATGATTGATCCACTTGATAAGTCCCTCAATGAGCTCCAAAATCTGCAATAAACTAGTTAAGAAGATGGATGGAATTTGAGAGATATTTGTGCATAATAACTTTGCATAATTGTGGATGATAAAATGCATGGTGAAGCATTCTATTTATAGAATGTTGAAATGGAAACAAAGCCAAAATAGAGCAATGTGGGACAAAGATTTGGCCAATGGCAAAATGCCACTTGTCCAAATGTGATTGGGTGAGGAATGAGCAAGTTTTGACAAATGTGCCAATAAATGCATTTTTGAATTTGAATTTTGAGAAAAGACATGTAAGAGGGGGAAAGAAAATTGCATTGAATGCCACTTGGCTCAAGGCAAGGACATGTAAGAAAAAGTAAATGCCTTGTTGGAAGGACTTGTAAGAGAGAGTAAATGACATGTTGGAAGGACATGTCATTCAAATTTTGAATTTGAAATAGAAGAATATTTCTCCAAAAGATGCTTTGTTAAGGGAAAATGAAGATTTAATAAATCAATAAATTGATTTATTTGTGCAAGTGGGAAAAGCTAGAGGATTTTGAAGATTAGATTAGATTTAATCAAGATTTGATCAATTTAATGAAGATTAAGAAGTTTGACTTGTTTTGACTTAGATTTTTGGATTAATTTAAATCAAACAAGAGAGGAAATGATTTAATGAGTTTAATTAAATAAACATGTTTTGATTATTTAATTAAATAGATTGAAGTAAGATTAAATTAAGTAAGATTTTAATTTATTCAATTTAATAGATAGACTTTAGAGATTTAATTAATTAAATAAAATTAATTATTTAATTAAAAGAGATAATTAGATCAGATGAATTGATTTAATTAACAAGGGAAAGTGACTTAATTAGACAAAAGAGCTTGGATTTAGCTTGTTATCGCTAGGGTCGTTCCCACCTTTCAAAGTAGGGTATCATACCCTCTAAGAAAAGAAAACTTGAGCGTCGCTAACACTTTTCTCTTGCACCCAGGACCACAAAAGCCAGGGGAGAGGATAGTGTGTGTGTTAGTAGTAGGTCCACTCAACACATGCACAAGCGTGCCAAACACAAAAAATAGATGTTCTTTTTAAGCACCAATCAAAGTGTTTGCTATACTAAAAGACAATCGGTTTTAAAAATCAAATCTTCAAGAAAATTTGTGCACCAAATGCCATTAACAGTCTTTGATTTTCATGTCTTCAACAAAGCGATGATACCCTACACAAGCCCACACAATAGAAAGATCAGCTTCCCTAAAAGAGAATCAAAACTCAATTAAAACTAGACCTATCATCTAATCAACAAAATGTCTAATCTAATAACAAACTAAACTATTCTAGAATTGATGAATCTAACCTAGTAACAAACTAATTTAATCTAAAATAAATAAACCTAGTTGACTAACTAACTAAAATAATCTAAAATTATTAACTAACAAATTAAATCTAATTTAAGTTAACAAAATTTAATCTAAACTAACCAAAATTAATTATTAAAATTACTCAAAATTAATCTAATCTAAAATTAACCTAAAATAATAACTAAATGCAATCTAAAATAATGAAAACTAATCTAAGTTCTTTGTATATCTTGTTTTTATTTTCCTTCCCTACTCACTGCATGCTTGAGTAGAGAATGGTTAGTTTCTATTGAAAGAGTCACGACAGAGAATGGTGAGCAAGCTGAGGCAAATAGAAGAAAAACTTCAAAGAACTTTGAACTTTGTTATTTTTTTCTTTTCTCAGGCTACGAGCTAGATATCTTCCTCTAGCCTCTTTCAAATGAGTTCTCTTCAATTGATTATAGCTTGTTTGATCTACAGAAATGGGCCAAGATACATAGAGATTTCAGTCATTTTAGCCTGCTATTCCAGATGGATTTTATAATTTTGTTTTGAGAAGAGATTTATAGATGGATTAAAAAGAATTGTATCGGCCAAAGGCATAAGGAGTTGCTAAGAATATTGATTTTGATCACTAAAATGAGAAAAATTTACCACATGATATGCTTATTAGGCTATTTATTAGATTCAACACTAAGTCGAAGAAGTAATGCCTTTATATCACATTATACATTTTTCTTATGAAATCTTTTTTTCTGATAGAGCTCTTTAGGGGGGTTTCGCTAAGTCGCATCCAGAGGAATGAGAGATAGTAGAAATAAGAAAAGAAAGAGAAACGGGCTGAAAAGAAGAGGCATACCAGTGGAAGGCAAGGAAAGTAAGGATCGCAAAAACTAAGTCGATGTTAAAGCACCATCAAAACTTAAAAATTAGAACTCAACGCAGGGAATATCAAAACTCAAAAATTAAAATTAAAAAAAATTCTCCCAAATTTTTTATTTCTTTCATTGCATATCATGAAAATCAAAACGCAACATCAAAACGATTTTGTTTACTAATTGTTGAGCCGATACTTGCAAAGTCAAAACTCTCTATTGAATTGATCCCCATCCTTTAGAAAAATGAAAACAATATTCATGATCAGTAAACAACATTCATAAAGACTCGACAGTTGCAAACAACATTCATGATTAGTATTCTCAACAAACAATATTTTGTCTTAATGCTCTAAGCCTACAAATATTTAGTATTCAAAAGAAAATGCCAAAAAATGAAGCTAATAAAAATGTTGTTAAAAGAGACCGATCCTTATACTAAAAGCCCTTTGCTTGATTTATGTCATCAGAGATTCTGCAAAACTTTCATCAAACAAAACTTTTCAGCAAACAAAAACTTCACGTCGGGTTCACCGAATGTGATCAAGATTTTTATGCATGATTAAATCAAGAAATCAAATTCTAACCAAATATCACTTGTAATAAAGAACAAATTGGCATAAATGATCATAAACTAATGAAGCGACACAAACACAAACCTATGCCATTACTGAATTACCTCCATTACCTTTCTCCATTTTGTTTTGAAGCTCCAAGTGCCCTCAGTGTTGAAGAAGCAACTAAAGCTCGTGACAATGATAGAAAAATATCAAAATTATGTGCACAAGAATTCTTCAAAGATTCTCTAGATGTCTTAAGATGTCAAAATGATAAATAGCGGTGCTATTTATATAGAGCCGAATGGAAAATGGACAGATGAGATCAATTGATTTTTAGTTCAATCAATAGTTGTAATTAATCAAGACAAAATAGGATAAGATTGGAAGTGAAAGAGCAAGAGGAAATTGAATGATTTTTCGACAAAATCAATTATTTCAAAGAGGAAAGTGAATAATTAAACAATGACAACATTATTTAATCATAGAAGAAAAAAAGGCAAACTAATTTTCTTACTTAAATAGTAATTTAATTCAAAATAAGTGAGAGGGAAAGTCCATTTGGAAAATCATTTAAATAAATATTATTTATTTAATTATGGATAAATAAATATAAGTGAATAATTAAATAATTAGAATTAAAATTATTTAATTACAGTAGACAAAGTGGTAAAAAATAAATAGATTAGATTTATTTAATTATAAGGGACATGAACCTTAGTGACGTAATTAAATAATATTTAATTAATCAGATGCTATGGTGAAATGATGGAAATATTTAATTAAATAATTAAAATTACTTAATTAGTAGGAGAGTGATGACATTAGAAAATAAATTTTAGGTGTCTACAAAACCTACATCATCATATTAGCTCCAATAACATGCATGATGCAAGAAGACTTTGATGTGACAATTGGATCTTGATTGTTGCAATAAATCATCAGTAAATCTGCTCTTGAATGCCTTGAATTGCTCTTGAAAACTCTAGATTGCTTAGATCAAATTGGCTAAATGAAACATAGTGAAATAACCTTATATTTATATATATGTAACCTTAATTTCCCAAAATTAAAATATCAAAAGCTGGCATCTGAATATGGATTTGAATATGTTAAAATACCACCAAAAACATAATTTAAATTTAGGTCCTAGGTCCCTAACCCTAGGACACACATTGCTCAATTAGAAGTGTTATGTTAAGGCATTAATGAATGTTGAGTTTCCTCTTTGGAAAATGCAATTAAATAGACTTGGATTTGAATTAAAGGGGCCAATTAAAGAAAATTAAGCTCAATTAATTAAGGAGCCCTAGATAAGAGTGAAAGTGTAAAGATGTAGACTTTACAACACCAAAAATAAGGGACAATTAAGTCCATTTTAATATTAATTTCCAATTAAGTGTGAAAATGTAAAAGGGATACATTTATCTACACTACATTAAGCCACCTTGTGTCAAACTCACACTAAAGTAGACATTCAAGACATATGTATGCAACAATGACAAGATTACTCAATCATACAACATCAAAGACTTAAAAGGGAAAGAAAAGAAAAGGTGGATCAATTCTCGATTATCCAATGCGATGTGAAACACACGTCAGTTGTTTTTCCAAAAGAAAGGGGTGGATTAAGCCCTAATTGTTTAATGTGATGTGGAACACATCTCGTTGTTTGTCCAAAATGTTCACAAGTGGAAATTGATGTCCACTATGCAAACAATAATGCACGCTCACTTCAGGCTAATGGAACCTCAAGTTGTCCACTAGGTGAGCCCCTAGAAAAGTGGCTTAGTGAGAAAGTCATACCAGGTCTACAAGCTCTCACCATACTAAAGTTATCCCTTTGATAACTCTGATAGGGCACAACAAAACAAAAACTTTGAGCTTCACAAGGTTAACAAGTTGTATTATGCTAAACACTTATGAACAAAATACAAATAAAAGTTTGTTCAAAGGGATCTTTCTTAGTTCATGTAAGGTCTCTTCTTAGGGAACATCATGCCTAATGTCTCCAAGAGAGGACAAGTCAAGGATAAGAGAAATATCACCCTCTTGGAGGACATCAAACACGATGACACCACCAAGAAAAGGATGCATCACAAGAAGAAAGAAAATCACACAATGAAACATGTTGAATGATAATGCCAATGTATGCCCCCACTTTAAATAAATTGCTAACACCATTGTTGTGAGCAATTTACTTTAAATTAGCCAATAATTAATGCTAATCAATAAATATGACATGAGAGATTATTCAGAAAGCCCTATGCCAAGTCATATGTTCCCGAATGAAGCTACATCATGAAAGAGAGAGAGAGAGAGAGGGGTTGCCCCCAAAATGAAATCCCAAAATACATAAGGGATTCATAGATTCAGGGTCAGTATATTTTGCTACAATGTGATTATAGAACTCAAAAACATCATCGTTCCCCAAATACTTGCAAAACAAGAGGAATAACACATAGAGAATGAAAACAAAGAAAAACCTTTTGGGTCAACATGGAAGATACCTAATTGTTTGAATGCCTTGCGTCAGCCCCAAAAGTAAAACATAAGACAAAGAAAAGATAAATTTTTACGACATATAGAAGAATGTAGGTACAAATAAAGGAATGCACATAAAGAGTGAGATACATCAAACAAAACAGTACGAGGAGATCACATTACACACATGCAATCACACGAAGAACATGAAAAAGAAAACAAAGCAAAAGACTAGTAAGGCACATGCGAGTCAACCTATAGCAAGTCGTCTGCATCCTAACCTTGATCAATATATACGAAAGGCTAATAACTAGCCAAAAGAAAAACATCAAGTGCCAAACTAGGACAAGCACCAAGCTCAACACTCTTATTAGGAGAATCATCATTAAAGCTCATAGAAGATGAAAACAACGAATTCAACTCATTATGCACTTGTTCATCAATCTTTACAATTTCATTATCATCATCCAAGTTAATCACAATAGGAGGTCTAATGACAATATCCATAGGAGTTTTTTGTTGTTTATGTTGTAGTGAGGGTACAGAGGCATCATGCATTACTTGAGACAAGTTTGGATTTTGATTTTCTATGTTGTTATTTTCTTCTTTTGTTTGTAACAAACTAGAAATAGCACGACATCTACACCTACGCTCTCTAGCATTTTGGTTTCTTTTCATGCAATTTTCAAGTTGTGATTGTGTAGGAGTGGGTTTGTCAACCATACTTAATACCATGTGTAACGCCCGCCTCGAAACCCTAGAGAATGCCACACACAAATGAAAGCGAACAATTTTTTTTGTTGTAAAGTGTAATTAAACAAGTAATGTAAACTACACTAACACATACATTCTCCAAGGTGCGTGACGAAGCTTACTTACAAACCCCATTACCAACAAAAGTTACTAAACATAACATAAGATTATTACTCATGAATTAAAGATCATACATCTAGTAACATTAAAGTACATCACATTAAAATATAAAGTACAATAATGATCCATTCATACATTGCATCCATTCAATATTACAATTGCATCTCTCCTTTCCAAATGAGATAGTTTATAATTACAAATTACAAAGATTCTCCTCAAATACAATTGAGGAGTGATACAATTACAAATTACAAGGTATCCAACAGATACAAGAGAGAACATGATAGAATTACAAATTCACTGGTACACACGAGCTTTCCAATCATGAAGTACTCGCCATCACGAACAAGAATTGGGGACCCAACGGTGTAAGGTGCACGTTCCACCCAACCATTTGGTACCTGAAGGACCAACCCCTGTGCTAGGAGATAGTAAAAGAGCTACCTAGGAAAAACCTACAACCTCAAGACATAGGAAAAACAATAATAAACCACACAAGTACAAAACTTACAAAATGGTTACAATGCTTCCAAAATCACTGAATCAATTATAAACACAATACAAATAAACCAATTATTGTCATAGGAGGAGTGTCATCACAAAGGTTGCATTGGTTGTCCAAAGGATATCTTCCTAGGTCCCGACCCCCCTCTAGGGTTATCCTGGTAACCTCTCACGATTCCGGCCCCACATGCACACCAGTGCAGAATCGGTTATCTTTCAAGAAGACAAGATAACGATCTAGCCATTCTAGGCCTTCTTGACTCATCTCAAGTCTCATACAAGCCCTTGAGCCAATAAGCGAAGCTAATTATCTTGTTAAATGTGTTAAACTAATAGATTATTTAATTCTCACTTGATTATACTGACTTCCACACGAGTTGTACTGGGACCACTTTGTGTCCTGGCCCTCACTAAAGCCACTCCCCTATCGACAACACATAACTCAAACTACATGCCAAGGGTAGACAGTGCACTAAAAAAAACTGACAACAATAACCAATACACCTCAAAAGGTAACACATCTCTACGGATGTCCAATACTGAAACCCAATATGTGTACTACCCAAGAAATCTCAAAGTGTGAACTAAAGTTACAACAACCCCTTTTCACGAATTACAACTCTGGAAGACTTAGATTCCTGTAATAACAATTACTTTCCCCCAGTACACAATTACATAAAACACGTGCTTTAATAAACACAACACCAAACAATTAACAAATGCTATCATTCGGATCTCCTAAATCCATTACAATCAATTTCGCCTATTAAAATGCACCATTTAAAAATAATTCCATTAAATAGTAAATCCATAATGATTAAAACAAAATTTCAGTTTCCAAATCCACAAATATAGATAAAACAAATCCCAATCTTACTAATAAAATCACTTCATTATAAAATAACAACTGGTGCAAGCACATGCACTTACCCCTTTCCTCTAACATATTTATTTAATTTTCACTGATTAAACTAACTCTGCATGAGTTACCCTAACACCACTTTGTGTGTAGGCCCTCATGAAAAGTCACTCCCCTATTAACAACCTAAGGGATCAATTCCACTAACATAGGGTAAACCAGGTGCACATAACCCAAATACAAAAACCAACTTAATAACAATGTACAACACAACCTGTTCGTAGAACCAGGTGACCATATATGATAAAATACCATGTGCACTATCCAAGTTAACTCAAAAACCAAACAAGTAAACTCAAAAGCCAAACTAACTCAAGTAAACTCAAAATCCAAACTAATTCAAGTTGCAACCCCACCACAAAGGAGACATATCTGGAAGTCTTACATAAACAATAACTCAATTTACCCCAACAACGAGAACAAGAGAAACATAACTTAAAAACTATTTCAAGCAAAAGATAAAATCTAATATTAGGATATTCTAAATCCAAATAAGGCAATTACATATTGCATGTGAACAATCAAAATAATACCTAGCTCCATTATTTCTAATTCGAGACAATCTCATTCATAGGATAAGAACAAATCATAACTAATTGTTCCACTCTATAATTCCTCAATTACACATTATATGAAATTAACTAATCTTATTATAAATTCGTTTGCAACCAATAAGAAAAATAAATAATAAAAAACACTTTCTTAAAAATTTCATTCCATTTGACGTAAATAACCATTTCCCTTAAAAGCATTCTCTTATTAAATAACTACTTGAACACTTGTCAAACGATAATAGATTTAAATTAAAAAGTTTACTTCAATTTCCCACTGATATTTAAATTTAAGAATCCCATTTCCCCATTGGAATCTTTTCATTATAAAATCAATATTTGCGTCATTATAATAAAATCACCTTAAAATAAATATATTTAAATATATATTAAAACAACAAATTTAAATTCCAACCATTAATATATTCTAATTATATAAAATATATTAATATATTAAATGATATATAATATATATATATATATATATGAATCAGCTCAAATATATTTGGCGCATGTTCAAAAAATTGCAAGAACCATGGGTTAAGCTCCTCGATGTGAAGTATTTGGATTCCCAAGCAGCGGATAGGATTTTGACCATCGCCAACCCAGGTAAAGGATCCGCGATATGGAATTTCTTTTTGTCATGCAGAACTTATAACAAACCATGTTACGTGGGTGGTAAGGGATGGAAATCGAGCCTCTTTTTGGCTCGACTCATGGAATGGGTATGAGCCCCTATCAAATTTGATGAGTATGGAAGCAATCCAGCAGGCCACGGATGTTCACGGTGAGGCCCTTAAAGGTTATGTGAATATCTGGGATGTGGGTGGGAGATGGGAGTTTTCCTGGAAGACAATTTTTGGTCTCAGCCCAGACCAAAAGATTACACTGAATGTAGAGCTGGCTAGAAGGGTCATTCTACTCACAGGCGAAGAAGACACCATAAAGTGTTGTGCGGCTAGTTCGGGAGAGTTTTCAGTGAAACTAGGATATGCGGTTTCAAGAAATGAAAAGGTTGATCCAAGCTGGCCATCACACCTGTGCTGGAGCACCTTTGTTCTTCCAAAGGCTGGAGCCTTTGCATGGACAACGATTCACTCTAGGATCCTCACAGGGGACCAGCTTCAGAAAATTGGAATTGCTGGCCCACATAGATGTGTGTTGTGCCTTAGTAGTGAGGAAACAACAAACCACTTACTTCTCCAATGCGAAGTGGCCCAGACTTGTTGGTGTCACTTTTGTGCCAAGCTTGAACTTCAGGGTCCTCTCCCCAACAGCCTACTGGGTGTTTTCGCAGCATGGCCAAAACTTGGGAAAGGATCGGCATTGGCAAGTCTGTGACAAGAAGTCCCGGTTATGCTTGTGTGGCATCTATGGCAGGAACGTAACACAAGGATATTCCAAGATAGACATTCCCAGTTGAGTGGTATCATCACTAACATTGAGTGAGGCATTTGCGAGCATTTCAACATGAAAGCAAAAGTAAAAAAGTATAAATTGTGTCTACTTGGGACAAAAGGATGATTGCCAATTGGCCTCTAATCGTAGCTCTTAAAGCCAATCTTTTGGGCTCAAAGGCAGGCAGGGGAAAGCCTAAGTGGTTGCTGCCCCCACGAGGTAGGCTAAAACTAAACTTTCATGGGGCCTCATTGGGCAACCCGAGGCCTTCGGGGGCCGGTTTTGTTATGAGGGATGAAAAAGGGAAGATGGTGTGGGCCTCCTCTATAAGATTGTTAGTGGGTTCTAACAATGTGGTTGAATTTTCAGCCCTTTATGAAGGTACAAAGTTTTGTGTTGATAATGGCCTTCACTTCGTGGACTTTGAAGGTGACTCGCAAGTGGTTGTTAAGGCAATATCTTCAAATTGCGCCCCCAACTGGCGATTGAATCTTTGGGTATCAAAGATTAATGGGCTCTTAGATCAAATTGAGGGCTTCAAAATTTCACATGTTTACAGGGAAGCCAACAATGTAGCTGATATACTTTCCAAGGCAGGGATTGCTCAAAATCGTTAGATGGTATGCTCGAACTTCCCTGCCAGCTGGGTGGGATTGGCTGATGCGCTGAAGGCTGACATGCAAGGAGTCAATTGATATGGTGGATCTGGTGGTCGTCAAGTTTTGAGGTTCTTTTTGCTCTCTCTTTGGCCGAGCCTATTGGTAACCTTCCTGCATTGCTTGGCTTGCAAATGGGGGGCCTTTCTTTTGTTGCTCACACTAGTTGGTGTGGCTTTGTATCTGGATGGTTGCAGGGGTGAGCAAGAAACTGGCAGCCCACAAAGATTGTAAGGGATATTTTCCATGTGCTGATGTATTTCTTCTTTGGATCAATAGATTGAGTGCTGCCCTCTTGGCAGCGATATACCCAAAAAAAATAAAAAAAATATAATATATAATATTAAAAAACACAAATTATATTTTAAAAAAAGATTTATTTAAAAAAAACAAACCCCCAAAACAGGGGACGCCGCCCACCCGTGGGAGGCTACTACGCAGCCTTCCCCACAGGGGGGTGCGCTGTGAAGGCAGTTACCTCCACAGTCGCCTCCCTATGGGGGCGGTTGTAGGTGCAACCCCCCACCAAAGCAACAAAAAAAAAATTATTATTTGTTTTTTTTTAATCAAAATTAAATAATTTCCCTTCTGGGAATTTCACAAAAAAATTCACAAAATTTTTCCCAACATAACAGTTTATAATTTCATATATAAAATATATATGTATATATATTATCATTTTATAGCCAAATTGGGAAAATTTTCTACATAAATAATTACACAGCAAAATCTTTTTCAAACACAAATTCTCAATTTCAATTTCTAAATTGAAATGGGAAAGTAAACTTAAATTCAAACACAAAAATTTAAATGTTTTCCTTTTGTTTCCCCTTCCAATTTTTCTATTGTTAAAATTTTTGTTGTTTTCTTTTGCTCTCTTTCAATTTACCTATTGTTAAAATTTGTTTTCATTAGAAAAAGTCTAAGAACTTCACAATTTTTCCAAGAGATTTTCTAAGAATTTACAACAAACATTAAAACCTCCTTTCAACAAAAATCAAAGCTTCTAAAAAAATAATTAAAGAACCTGTGTTATGAAGTTTGAAGAAAATCAATTTGATGTTGTGCTTCCTTGCCAAATTCAAAACTCCAAATTTCCTTCCAAAATCTTCACTTCTAGACCAAAAATGTATCAAATATAGAGAAAACCTTCCTCTATTTTTAGCAACCTCAAAATCCAAGATATTTTTTCTTTTTTTTTCAAAAATGAATATCTCCCTTCTTCACAACAAGATTTTCAAAAAATATCTATATCCTTTCATAAATTTTCCAAGATATTTTATTTTTCAAAAAATAAATATCTCCCTTTATTTCCTCAACACTTTTTTTTTTTATAAAATAAATAGGGGTAAAAACTTTATTGAAAATCATAACAAAACCTTACAAGACAACAAAGGGCCAAACCCCCGAGACCAACAGAGAAAAAATGACAAAAATCAACCGACCCCAATACCAGTCCCATCCTTAGTAAGAATCCTCTCCAGAGCCTGACGATAGTCTTGGGAAACCTGTTCCCACCCCTCAACCTTCCAACCATCCACATTCTCTGAAGCCCATTTAGCTAAACAATCAACTGCCCTATTCCATTCCCTTGGGATATGGAAAAATGACACCATCTCCATCATAGAGCTAACTTGCAGAATCTGCTGCACCACCTTAGCCAAACACCAGCTAACATCATCAATCTTTTGTTCCTTAAGCAAGTTGATCAAGACCTGAGATTTAGATTCACAAATAACCTTGCGCCACCCCCGAGCATAAGCCTATTTCATAGCGTAAATAATAGCCAGGCCTTCCATATTGTTGATAGTCTAAAGACCTTCATGAATAGAAAAGAGAAAAACCACTGATCCTGAAGAATCTCTGCCAACCCCTCCAATCCCAGCGGGACCGGGATTGCCTCTAGAAAACCATCCATGTTAATTTTCAAAAAGTTAGCTGAAGGGGGAACCCACCTCCCCACCCTTTGGACTTTTTGCTTCACATGCCTTCCCCTTCTGCCATAAGCAGAGACCGGAGATAACCCCTGAATACCCAACCAACCAATCATCTCGACATCCTCTCTCTCCAAAGGCAACACAACCTCACATTTGGCCTCCACCGTCTCCTGGATCATTTTATTTCCTCAACACTTAGTTAACATTAAAAAATATATTTTTTCAACCACTAGAGATATATATTTTTTTTATGCATTTACAAGACATTTTGCATTTTAATACTTTAAAACAAAATTTAAATTTCAAAATAAATTTAAATCATTTACTTTATGCACTTTACAAATACAATTAAACTATTCACTTAATAGATGTAATAGATTAATCTATTTACTCAACAACTAAAATTTATTTAATTAAATTATTTACTTGATAAATAACTTTAATCACAAAGATTAAATTACTTTACCAAATACATTAAATTTAATTAATTAAGTTAAATTAAAAGCTTTTAACAACTTTACTCTACAATAAATAAATAACATCTAAAACATACAATCATTAATTTTCACATATACTTCCCACCGATAATAAATTATCAAAACATCAAGAACGACATGACTCAACAACCAACAAGACACAAACTGACGACACACTATGACAGGGTTGTGGTTTGACAAGGGAATCTCGTTACTATCTCCCAATCTTCAAAATCGTTGGCATATGGACACACTCAAACCTGTGAAACTAGGTGGAGACGATGTCTTGTACCTGCAATCCTGTAATCAAAACGAAAGTCAAACATGCATAAAACTTAGTAGACACACCGTGAAGAGAAATCGCAGAATCACAGAGCGCTCATATGCGAGTGATGTAATCTCGTCCCCTTCACCAATATAGTCACATCAAGACTGACGAAAGTAAAGCATCATTAATCAACATATAAGCATATATCAATATTAACAACTATGCTAATCAAAAGCATAACATAAAACATAACATCCAAATAGTGCATCATCTCATCACAGTATAACATCCACATCACTCTAAAGGCAACGATCATAAGACAATAACAAATATCAAGGTCTATCATAGTAGAGATACTGTCTAACAATATATACAAATCTAAACACATAATAGTAACAACTGGAGGGGCACTACATCCTCCCCCCTAGGGTCAAGCTTACTCTTGGAAGCCTGCGAATACAAATAGGTAACACACACACACAAAAATTCACATGCTACACAATTGTCTATAATGCATTCGCCCAGTAGGAAGGATATCAGTGCATTGCGCACTACACTGAGGGTCCTATCCTTTCCACTAGTTTTTTGCACCATTGGACCTACACTACCTAACAACAACTTCTGGGTAGACAAGTGAGATCAACCCAAAAGGAAAACATAAACTAACAAATAAAGCATCTAGGTCAACGTAATGGGCTCATAGTGCCCAGAGTAAAAACCTATGCAACTAACAGCTTAATGGGTTCCACATTATCCCAGAGTACCCAGTATTTAAACTTTGGCTCTAATACCATGTGTAACGCCTCGCCATGCAACCCTAGAGGAAGTTGCAAATAACTACTCAAACACAATTTTTTTTGTTTTGTTTAAGTACAATTAACATGCAAGTTCACTACCCATTGCCAACAACCTCTAAGGTTACGAGACTGAGATTACTTTAAAACCCAAACAAGAAACATGAAGTGAAACCATAACAATTAATTACTTAAAGAATTAAGAACACATACATTCCATACATGATAAATTACATCAAAGAATAAGAGATACCACATGATTTCAAATAACAATCATTTAAAAATAAGATTACAACTCTCATTCCTCGAATGAGGTAAATCCCATAAGCATGGTTACATTTTACATCTTCCACCTCGATAACAAATGAGGGGTAATAAATTACAAAATCAACTGAAATGAATAAAGCATGAAATGAAACTGGATCCCATGAGCTCTCCAACTGGAAATCTCATCCACATGAACAAGAAGAAAACCCAATGGAGTAAGGTGCACGTTCCACCCAACCAAGTGATACCCAAAGGCTCACCCCCCGTGCTAGGAGATAGTAACATGGATTCCTATACAAGACCATCTACCTCTAGAAATAGGCTAAAACATAACTGAACTGAATCAAATACAAATACAACATCACTTAACACAATGGTTACAATGCTTCGAGAGTTAAATAATCAATTGCATCACCGATACAAACATACTGCTGACTTAGGAGAAGTGTCATCACAATGTTACATGGGATATCCTGGTAAGTCTTCCTAGGTCTCGGCCCCCATCTCGGGATATCCTAGAAACCTCTAACGACTCCCGACCCCTCATGCAAACCAATGTGAAATAAATTATCTCTCGTGAAGACAAGATAACGATCTTTCCATTCCAGGCCTTCTCGTCCCATCGCAAGTCTATACAAGCCCTTGCGTCCATGAGCGAGGCAAAATTAATCTTGTTAAGTGTTTGATACTACCTATTCCTCTAATTAGTTTATTTATGTTATCATTGGATTAACTAACTTACAATGAGTTACCCTGGCACCACTTTGTGTGCCGACCCTCATTGCAAGCCACTCCTCTAAGACAACATGTGGAATAACTCCACAACCCAAGGGTACACAAGTGCGACCTAAGGATATTAAATCCCTATCCACGACATAAAGCCAACACATCCTGTTCGTGATAACCAGGTATCTAACTGGATACATTAAGACGCACTACCCAAGGCAATCCAAAGGTTGACTAACATATTACAACAACCTGCACAATTAAATGAAAACCCCATATGGAAGACTTAACTAAACAAATAACTCCATTTGCCCAACATCAAGAATGAGAGAGATAACATAACGAAAAGACAATTTGGCAATTTAATATCTTATTTTAGGATTTCCTAAATCCAAGCAAAGCAATGACATATTGCATGTAACAATAAAAATAATTAACATTATTCTCTTACAAAACCGCCTTCACATCTGTAATAAAAATCATCATAGAAAAACTATAACTAAATATAAATTAAACACACACACACACACACACACACACACATATATATAACTATATATTTAATGAATATATAATTATATATATTTATATTTAAATATTTTTTTTTTTTTAAAACTATTTAAATTTCCATTCATAAATATATCCCATTATTTAATTAAAGCCAAATATTTAAAATATATAATATATATATATATATATTATATATATATAATATATATACATATATATATATATTATATATATAATATATATATTATATAAATTAAATAAATAATAATTAAAAAAAACATAATATTTAATTATTATATATATAATATAGTGGTTCATTTTCTTCCCTTCAGGGAGGAACGAAAGAGGAACCATGGGAGGTTGTTCAATCACTTTCTCTTTAGCTTTGTAAACTTGTTTGACTTTAGGAGGCACAATGGGATTTGCTTGATTGTCTCGTGGTCTCTTATATGAAATAGAAGGAGGATTTGTCATAGGTTGGTCTTGGATATTTCAAGGAATTTTGGTTCAATCATTGTTTTGTCAAGGATAGGAGGCTCAATCATAGGTGGAGGCATATTACTAAGGGATAATTTTGCTATGCACTTTGCCTTAAACTTTTGATAGGATTTGAAAAAGAAGTCTTCATCGGGTCTAATAGGTTCAATAGGCTTAGGCCAAAAGAAATCCAATGAAAAATTCCCACTAGAAGACATGAGATTAAAGCCACTATGATGCACAGTAAAGATCTCATTTCCAAATGGAAACTTTAAACATTTATGCACAATTGATGGGATGCCATTCATGGAGTGATGTCATGGATAGCCTAACTTCACATGAAATTGGTTCGATGATAGGATGATGGTGAATGAGACATTCAATTCTTTCGGTCCAACCTTTAAATGGAGATTTATTGAACCAATCCTAGGGCAAGCAAAACCATTATGCATTTTGATCCATGCTTTCGGTCTTTCATATGTATCTTGATAAAGCTCATGCACAAATAGGATTTCTTCAGTGATCACATGCTCTGCACATATGGGATCAATTAATATCCCATCAGTAGGCTTATCATTGATTCTTCCAACTATGTAAAGAGGACCATCGAGTGCATGTTTAAGTATGTCTTGTTGTGAGAAAGCAATGTCAAGGGACATCTTAGTTAGGCCCTTACAAGGTTTAGGGTCAATACATGCAATCATATCATCCATAAGGTTGTTCTTATTGTCTTTCATGTTTTCATCATTTGTGTCAACATTCATCACATCATTCTTTGTTTTACTAGATTTAACAAAGGAGATATTATGATTACGCATAAGATTGGTAAAGATTTGCAAATTTTGATTAGGAGGAGCTACAAATTTATTACCTTGATCATTAACACCTCCAATTAGGATATGATTAGAATCAATGAGGTCTTGCACAAGATTTTTAAGGCGTTTACAATGTTTTGTATCATGTCCATGTTGTCAATGGAAATGGCAATAGGCATTTGGTCTATAGTTTGAAGGGGAAGGCTTAGTAGGATCAAGAACTCTAACAGGAGGGAAATCAAATTATTTTCTAAGAGTTGCAACATGGTATTATGAAGGGTATCAAGTAGAGGTGTGAATTGTCTATTTCTATCTGCAAAGGCATATGGTTTTTTCGTCTTTATAGCAACCACTTGGTTGTCAACATTTTGATTTGATTGAGGGGGATTAATTTGTAGAAATCCTTTATTTTGTTTCTTGAAAGGTTGATAAGTTGTTTGAGGTGTGGATTCAGACTTTTTGGGATGGTTAGAGGGAGTTTTCACTTCATGACTACTAATCGAATTTTGGTAATCGCAAAGGATTGTACACAACTGTGTGAAGGATGAAAACCTCAATATCTCTAGCTTAGTTTGGATTTTATCTTGGAAATTAGAAATAAACATTATTTGAAGGTCAACATAAAGAATCTTAATGTTTATTTGTGAATAAAGCATTTGGTATCGTGCTATAAAATCAGTGACCTTTTCATCATCCTTTTGTTTACATGTCATCAAATCAGCTAAGGTCATCTTAAGACCCATGTTAATTTGGAAGTGGTTGTAAAAGGCATCAATAAGTTCATTAATTGAACTAATTGAATTATTTGGTAAGGAACAAAACCAATCTAAAGCATCATCTTTCAAAGATCAAGGGAATAGCTTAGCCTAGAGTTTATCTTCAAAAATGAAGTCACTACATAGGGTTGTGTAAGCGGAAACATGGCTAACTGGATCTCCTTTCCCACCATATTTCTCAAACCTAGGAACCTCTATACCTTGTGGCATTTGTGTTCTCAATATCTCCAAGGATAGCAAATTGGTCCTGATGTATTGTGAAGGTTGAACATTGCTATTTTGATTTAGGGTGGTGATTTGTTGTTGGAGGGATGACATATTTACAAAAGTGTGTTAAGGATTGGATCATTGTTCGTATCGTGAGATAGAGGTGAATAAGGTGGAGTGGTGTATGTATGTGGAGAGAAAGTGAATTGTATATTTGTGAGGGGGGATGGTTAAGGAGATATGAGATTTGAATTCACAAAGGTAGAAGGATTCCTAGTGGAAATACCCAAGGAAGTGTTGACATTGCTAGTAGGTTGGATGGTTGTAGTAACATGAGTATTAGTGTATGTAGGAATAGAGGTAAGGGTTGTGGAAGGAGGAATTGAATTTCCACCTTGACTTTGAGCATACCCCAAAGCTTGAGCACAACTAGTCATGGTGGGGATGTTCTTATCAACAATATGAGCTAGAATTTGCACAATCTCTATTCCATGTTCATTTTCAAGCATTTTCCTCACATTATCAAAAGCGGGAATGGCACTATTAGCAATATTTGCAGAAGTCACAAAGTTTTGCAATTTTTATATTTCTTCATCTATCTTTCTTATGTTCTCTTGCAGGACATTAGCAACCATTGTTTCAACATCATGCACATTATTTGTGGGTAGGGAAGTCATTGGAAATGAGGTATGAAGACTATGATCCATAGAGGGTTGATTAGTATCAACACTATGAGTGAAAGAGTTGGAGAACCCAATATCCACGGTGAATGGTGTATCACGGGATGACATGAGTCTCGAACTACATCTCACAACTTGGTGTGTAGGAAAATGGAATGATCCAAGTCAGGTTCACCAAAATGAAAAGAAGAAAAAGTAGGTGGGTTACCAAAATGGGATTGATGAACCACTTAGGGACCTATTTCTCCTTCAATTCATTAGGAAATGAGATCCACACAATGAAATGGCTATCAAACCTTAGGTGAATCAAGTCAAAGTATGAATCTACAAATTTCCTTTTTTTGCAAGGATGGGTGTCTTGGTCAAACAACACTTTGGGAAGAAAAAATAAAAATAATAAAAACTAACTCCAAAATGCAATTATAACTTGGATCTAATAGATTAAGCTCAATACTGATGGAACCAAAAATCAGATCATGGATCAGAGAAGGGAAAAATGATGTTTACCAGTCACCAAAAGTTAGTTGCTGAAGTTGATCAAGGACTCATTTGCCCAGGGGCGAATGGGTCCTAAGTTAGGGTTTTTCTGCAACTTTTGAGAGCCTCTACTATATATTTGAATCCTTCAATTTTCCCAGGTTTTAGGTTCAGAAAGCCAGAAATAAATTTTGTAGATGAGTTTTCATGAGATGACAACTTTTGCAACTTTGAAAAGTTTTTAATTTTTTCTCTTCAAGAGATCTTCAAGATTTCTTCCACCTAAATCTACAAATAAAAATCAAGAGGGAATTTTTTTTTGCTTTTGGTGAATGGGAGTTTGCCTTGGTCAAACCTCATTTTGCTAATCAAACCTTGAAATGAAACAAAATAGCATGAAAGGAATGATGAATGAACAACTCAATGTCATGACTCACCAAACCCTTGAATAAACCTTGGAATGTAAATCGACAACTTGCATGAAATTTCTTCAATGGATGTGGATCTTGAATCTTGAATCTTGACTTGATATAATGCTTTGAATACTTGAATGGATCATGAAACCTACATCATTATATTAGCTCCAATAACACACATGATGCAAGAAGACTTTGATGTGACAATTAGATCTTGATTGTTGCAATAAATCTTTGATATATTTTCTCTTGAATGCCTTGAATTGCTCTTGAAAATTTTGGATTCCTTAGATGAAATTTGCTAGGTGAAACATAGTGAAATAACCTTATATTTATAGATGTGTAACCTTAATTTCCCAAAATTCAAATATCACAAGTTGACATTTGAATATGGATTTGAATATGTTAAAATACTGCAAAAAACATAATTTAAATTTAGGTCCTAGGTCAAAGGGAGGACCCATTCACCCATGGGCGAATGGGTTCTAGGTCCCTAACCCTAGGACACACATTGCTCAATGACAAGTGTTATGTTAAGGAATTAATGAATGTAGGGTTCCCTCTTTGGAAAATGCAATTAAATAGGCTTGGATTTGAATTAAAGGGGTTAATTAAGGAAAATTAAGCCCAATTAATTAAGGGGTCCCTAGATAAGTGTGAAAGTGTAAAGAGGTACACTTTACAACACCAAAAATAAGGCATAATTAAGTCCATTTTAATATTAATTTCCAATTAAGTGTGAAAATGTAAAAGGGATTCATTTTTCTACACTACAATTGAATATGTTTTTCAATAAATATGATATATATTTTAAAAATAAGTATAGATAAATATTAAACTTATAATATACTTAATATTTTAATCATTTTTGGGGGTGAGAGGCTCGATTGGCGAAAGCATCCTGTTGTAGGCAAGAGGTCACGAGGGTTTCCCCTCGTAGTCACTAGTACTACCAAGTGTGTAGTTTATACGCTACCCGATTCCTCTAATTAAACATGTAAGAAGTTTGCAAGTGTATCTATTCTATGTTATAATCAATAGATAAATATAGATAAATATTACCTAAAAAGTTAAATGCATAATATTAAATATATAATATCTAAATATTATAATATTATACTAAAAATATTTAAATATATAAAATGTAATTTTATTTAAAAATATATTTTATAATCTAAAATTAAAAAATACTATTTTTTTTTAAATGAATAAAAATTATAAATTATAACAACTTATACTATATAAAATATTATATATAATAATAATAATATAATTTATACACTTTGAATATTAGTAGAAAACTAGAAACAATATCTAATTCTTTGCTTTCTTTCTTTGTTTTTTGTTTTTGACCTTTATAATATAAATGTAAAACATATTTTTAAGTGAAAATGTAGAAATAATATCTGATTTTTTGTTTTCTTTCTTTGTATAGAGTGTTTTATTTATTTTATAGTAGGTTCATCGAACGGTTAGATCTTTTTCAATGGACAACCATCACTCTATCACATTCTCAATCGACCATTAAAGTAGTCGATAATGTTCATATAGGGAATGCCTTTAACATAATTATTCAAAAATTAAGTAAATAATTTGTAATGTGTCATGGATAAAGGGAAACCCCCAATAGAAATCATGGGCAAACAACCAACAGAACCTGAACAAAGTTAGGCTCACAAAACCATCATTCCCTGAAAGACTAACTATACAAAAGCATCATTTTGAAGCTGAATCTAACTTGTTAGGCCAACTCAAAAATGTTTGCATAAAAATACCCCTGATTCAAGCAATTAAGGAAGTACCAATATACATAAAAACCGTGAGAGAGTTATGCCTTAAGAAGTCAGGCAGGAAATGTAAGGACCCCTAGACTATGCATGTTTTAGGGCAGCTTGCTAAATCATGCTAGGAAATATAATTCTTCCTAAATATTCAGACCCTAGTAGCCCTGTACAGTAGATGTTCAAATCAATGGAACTCTCATCAAAAACACCTTAATTGACCTAGGAGTATCCATAAATGTTATGACAAAGGAAACCATGAAACAACTTCAGTTAATGGAGCTTCGACTTGCACTTATTGTTTTTACAACTAGTAGACAGGTCAATAGTTAAACCAAAGGTTAGTATAGAAGTTATGGTTATTATATTGGACTCATGGGAATACCCTATATATTTTATGGTGTTAAAACCTAAAGAAAACCTTGTAGGATACCCCTTAATCCTAGGGAGACCTTGGTTGGCTACTGTAGATGCATTATCAATTATAGGTCTGGTAATATGATCATTTCCAATGGAAATGTGAAACAAATTAGCCCTTTACCCACTTGCACAACCACATACATATTTGGACCAAATTGTATGGCATGCCCTTGATGAGGACGATCGGTATTCATTACAAACACTAATGACCATTGAATGTAGTCCAATGTTGGAAACCCAAGATGAAGATGAAGTTGTTGCAAACATTATGTAGAACTCTTATGGTAGGGACCCACAATAATACAATTGTCTAACATGCTTGCATGAAGCTTTGCATAACATAATACCTAAAAATGCATCTAAATCCACTTCTCATATTTTTCATACATTACTACCCCATAATTGCAATCCTAATTTAGTAGGCCTTGACATTGCCTATGTTAAGAAATCAACCTTGACCATAGAAATTACACTGAGTAGAACACTAAATGTCAACAGTCAATTGACAACTACACAATAGTCTTCACTATTAACCATGTTGTAAGAACATGTGGCCACATTCACATGGGATTATCATGACATGAAAGGAATAGATGCTCACCTATGCATGCATATAATTTACATTAATGAAGGCTACAAACCAGTGAGATAGCTTCGAAGAAGAACGAACCCAATTGCATGTGACATAGTTAAAGCAAATTTACAAAATTTACTAGAGGCAAGGTTCATTTATCCAATATCTAATAGCCAACGAGTTTCCCCATTAGTGATTGTGCACAAAAAGGAGGAAAATGGAGGGTATGTGTTGATTACATAGAATTGAATGTAGCAACAAGAAGAGACCATTTTCCCCTTCCTTTTATAGATTAGGTGCTAGATTCATTGGCAGGGAAGCAATATTTCTCCTTCTTAGATAGATTTAGTGGGTATAATCAAATAAAAATAGCTCCAGAGGACCATGACAAGACAACCTTTACCTACCCATGGCGTACACATGCCTATTTTGTCTTGTTATTGGGTTATATAATGCTCTTGCCACATTTCAAAGGGCAATCTTAAGTATATTCTCAGACTTTTCCCATGATCCCATGGAAATTTCCATGGGTGATTTTACCACCTATGGGAATACCTATGAAGAAGCATTGACTAATTTGGAGAAAGTCCTACAAAGGTGTCAAGATCACAACCTTTCCTTGAGTCATGAAAAATGTTTCATGATGATGACTAAAGGAGTGGTCTTGGGAGTGTCTAGTAAGGGGATACAAGTAGACCCAAACAAAATATAAGTGATCTACACTTTGCATGTTCCTCAAAATCAAAATGATGTTAGAAGTTTTCTTGGTTATGTTGTTTACTATAGAAGGCTCATCCAAGATTTCAATAAGATTGTAGCCCCATTATTTGTTCTCTTATTTAAAGATGCGGAATTTGACTGGACCCCTACTTAAGATTTTTAATTTTCTGGATTTGTGATTGTGTTGGAGTTTTTTCATCAACGTTTCAGATCACACTCAGTGATCCATCATCAGGATGCCAGAGAGCAAAGGAGATGAGAAATGGTTAGATGCAGACTTAATTTTTGCTTAAAAGGAAGAGAGGTGAGAGGTTGAGGAGAGAGATGGTTACAAAGCCCAAGATGAGAGAGATAAGGTAAGAATGTTGAAAAAATTGAAAAATAGAGAGGAAGAGAATAAGAGAGAAATGTAAGAGTGAGAAATTTTATTAAAAAAGGAACCAACAACAAAAAATGAAAGGCACAAGACAAATGAAAGAGGACTACAACCTAAAGAAAATTCAGCAAGAGACAAGAGAGAGAAATTGAATAATAGATAAACAAAAGGAATTATAAATTGATATGCAATATTAAATAATAAGGTTGAAATTTTTACAAATAAAATATAGATTACTAATATAATGAAGCTATTGAAATTTTTGCAACCCCAATTAATAATTAAAAGAGACTAACAACAAAATATGTGGTACAAAAGGATCAACGAATAAAAAACAAAAAACCAAGGCCCAAAATAAAACAAAAGGTAATATAATGTGATTAAATAAAAGGACAAGAAGACAGAGGACAAATTACACAAAAAGAAACAACGAAGAGAAAGCAAGAAATTGAATTGGATAATTAGAGAGGAAGAGAATACAAGAGAAAAAAATAAGAAAGAAAATCAAAAGGCAAAACTTAAAAGATTTGAAAGGCTAAAAACTAGAGAAGAAAGGAACAAAAAGAATATACGAAAAGGTAGGTAAAGATAAATTATAATATTGAACATTAATTTTATATTTTCCTATTGTTAATTAATTCTATTTAAACTCTGCATATCACATTTTATGTTGAATCATTGATGTCAGAAGAACAAGAGCTTCTAGTTGCCTTCTTAAGAGGAAGAAAGGTTAAATTTGCATGGAGCTATGCCGACATGCCTGGGCTTGATCTGGAGATTGTGGTCCACCACCTAGCAATTTATCCTGA
This sequence comes from Sequoia sempervirens, assembly GCA_007258455.2. NCBI lineage: Eukaryota > Viridiplantae > Streptophyta > Pinopsida > Cupressales > Cupressaceae > Sequoia > Sequoia sempervirens. The sequence goes on from VDFB02213310.1 coordinate 57,954, forward strand.
AGCAAAGTATGTCAGACAGAAACTCATAAAAATGCATCCCCAAATAGCTTTGTTAGTCAAAATGGAATTGAAGAAGCTACTTGATGCAGGGTTCATACGACCAATCGACTATCTGGAGTGGGTATCAAATCTGGTTCCTGTTTCAAAGCCCGATGGGGGCATCCATATATGCACATATTTCAGAGACCTAAACAAGGCATGTCCCAAAGATGATTTCCCGCTTCCCAACGTTGATATGATTGTAGATATGACCATAGGACATGAGATGCTTTCACTAATGGACGAATTCTCTGGGTATAACCAAATCATGATAGCCAAAGAAGATCAACATAAAATGGATTTTACTTGTCCATGGGGGACATATTGTTGGAACATGATGCCGTTTGGCCTAAAGAATGTTGGAGCAACATATCAGAGAGCCATGACCTTAATATTTCATGACATGAACCATAAGACTGTGGAAGATTATGTCGACGACATATTGGCAAAATCCAAAAAGAGAAGGGACCACATAGCAACATTAAGTGCCATCTTTGACAGACTTGAGGAATACAAGGTTCACCTTAATCCAAAGAAGTGTGTCTTCAGCGTAGAATTAGGAAAGCTGTTGGGATACATCATGTCCATGAGAGGGATTGAAATAGATCTCGCTAAAGTAAAAGCAATCCTCGAGATGGAAGCACCTAAGACTTTGAAGAAACTAAGAGGCCTACAAGGTAGGCTCCAATCAATCTGCTGATTCATAGCTCAATTAGTAGACAAATCAATCCCATATTCTCACCTACTCCACAAGGGGGTAGCGTACAAGTGGGATGACAAGTATGACAAGGCCTTTAAAAAAATCAAAGAATATTTTCTCACACCTCCAATGCTTATGCCACCAATCCAAGGAAAGCCTATAATCTTCTACATATCAGCAACAACAGTAGCTCTCGATGCTCTCCTAGCTCAGCATGATGAAAATAGAATAGAGAGGGCCATCTACTACATCAGTCAGACCATGGTAGGGCATGAGTTAAATTATTCCTTCATCGAAAAAGTTTGTTTAGCAATGGTGTTTTCCTCACAGAAGTTTAGAGACTACATGTTAACGCACAAAATCAAACTCATTGCCAAGATCAACCCGCTCAAGTATGTTCTTTCCAAAGCAATGCTCACAGGAAGGATGGCCAAGTGGGTCATGATCCTATCAAAGTATGACATTGAGTACGTAGAGCAGAAGGCCATCAAAGGACAAGCTATTGCAAACCAACTGGTAGAAGCACCAATGTATTCAGAGAATCCACTAATTTTAGAGTTCCCAAATGAATCCATCTTCAACTTGAGCATATCAGGCCACTAGAAGTTGTACTTTGATGGTTTGTACACACAACATGGATCGAGAGCCGAGGTCTTTTTCATCACTCCACAGGGGGACTGCATACCAAGATCCTACAAGTTGACATTTCCTTGCACAAATAATATCACAGAATATGAGGCTCTAACCATAGGACTTAGAATAGCAGTGCAGTGGCATATCATGGCTCTCAAGGTATATGGGGATTCACAGCTAATAATCAATCAAGTGAATGATGAATACCAGACTAAGGACGACAAGCTAACTCCATACAAGAAATTGGCGAAAAGCCTTAAGGAGTCCTTCATTGAGATCACATTCGAGCAGATACCTAAAGCAAACAACATAGCGATAGACACCATGGCAACAATCAGATCCCTATTGGACATCCCTCGTAATATACCAGAGCATGAATTCCTAGTAGAGCAGCTTCTTGTGCCTGCATTCGAGGTACTGAAGTCTGAATTTGTTTGCAAAATTTTTGGTCCTAGCAATCCTTGGTACCACGATATATACAATTATCTAAGAATATGAGTCCTCCCAACTGACATAACCTCAAACCTTAAGAAAACCTTTGTCAAGAAAGCATCTCGGTTTGTCATCCTAGGAGAAACCCTTTACCGTAGGAGCATAGAAGGAACCCTGTTACATTACCTAAATGTCGAAGAAGCCTTGATGACTTTAACTGAGGTACATAATGGTATTTGTGGTTCACACTCAAGTAGAATAACCTTGGCCAAGAAATTGCTAAGGATGGGGTATTATTGGCCTACTATGGAAAGAGAAGCACACGACTACGTCAGAAGGTGTCTACAATGTCAGCAACATGGGGACCTCATCCATGCTCCAGCTCAAGAGCTCCATCCTATTGTCACACCATGGCCCTTTTCGCAGTGGGGGCTTGATCTCGTTGGAAAAATCACCCCCACCTCATCCAATGGCCACAAGTTTATCGTCACCGCTATTGAGTATTTCACCAAGTGGGTGGAAGCCATACCCATGACATACATCACTGGAAAGCATATATCTAAGTTCATCCTAAACTATTTAATATGCTGCTATGGTGTCCCACAAGCTATTATCTCGGATAATGGGACACCATTCAAGAATCAGGATGTTCGTGACCTATGCGACAAATTCAAAATCCAACATCGCTTTTCCACTCCATATTATCCCCAAGGCAATGGCCAAGCAAAAGCCACCAATAAAACCATTCTGAAGATCCTTAAGAAAGTAGTCAATGACATAGGTCGTGACTAGCATCTGCAGCTAAATCCCACCCTCTGGGCTTATCGAACCAGCATCCACACACCCACCGATGCCACCCCTTTTCCCTAGTCTACAGATCAAAAGCCATATTACCCATCAAGATCGAGCTCCCATCACTGAGAATATCACTATAGAATCTCATCACAAATGAGGAATATTGGGTGTCAAGATTGAATGAGCTAGAACTACTAGATGAACGACGAATGGAGGCATTGAACCATCTACAGGTATATCAAAACCAACTCAAGTAGAGATATAACAAGAAGATTAGGAGATGGACATTCCAGGTAGGAGAAATTGTGCTAAAGGAGAATCAAAAGAACATTCCAAACCCAAATGGAAAAGGAAAATTTGATCCCAACTAGTTGGGACCATTTGTCATCACAACAAGCTATAAGTCAAGGGCATATCAACTATCAACACTGGAAGGTGAGCCTCTGCAAGAGCCCATGAACAACTTCCATCTCAAAAAGTTTTATGCCTAATCTTTCAAGGTATAGAACCAAAAATACAAACAAATCAGAAAATGTCTTGAAAAAAATAGTCACCCTAATAAAAACCTAGAAAACAGGCGCCTTGGTGACAACAAAAAAATCAAAAAACACAAAAAATCCAAAAAATATTAAAACAGTAAAGAAAAACAAATTATCCTCTAGTGAAAACCACTTCGGTGGCACTTTGGGCAAGTACCTTGGTGAAAACCTGGCAAATAGGCGCCTTTTGTAAATAAGCACTTTCCATCCACCAGAATCTTCATGACTCGTTTTGCACACTTCCATCATTCACGCATTCCATATCTCCATCCATCACCCATCTGCATTTGCATCATAGCTTGGTCTTGAGTTCGTGTCATGATCCCTCATAGTACTACTCGACCCATTCTCAAGGTTAGTTTGTCCTGCCTATACCAGAGTATTCTATTGCTTCACATTGGGGGCATGTTCTCATCGGATTGGATTCGTGTATGTTCTTGAAATCCCAAAACCAGAAAATCCAAAAACATCAAAAAATTAGAAAATCCAAAAACATCAAAAAATAAAAAAATCCAAAAACATTCAAAACATATCAAAATCCAAAACACAAGTCAAAAAGTTAATCAAAAAGGTCAAAAAATAGAGTCATCTTGTTGAACTATGTCATCTCTGAGCTTTGAACGTAGGCAAGGTTGATATTTGATCATCCCCCGAGACACTTAGGTTAGTCCTTTAGAAGTCTGTCATAATAAACTGGCAATCCATCTATTCATATCTCATCAATAATTGAGTCTATGTCAGTCGAACTACATTGTCTCTACGTGTATAATGTAGGCAAGGCTAATCTGGTTGATCAACCCTTGAGGCCCCTAAGATAGGTCGAGGCCCCCAAGATAGGTCTTTAGGTTAGTCTCTTGGGAAAAATCTCAGAAAACCCCAAAACATTTGAAAATTCAAAAAATCAAAACATTTGTAAAATCTTGAAAATACTAAAAATAGCCTCAAAACAGTTTAGAAAACTTCAAAAACAATCAAAAAACCCAAAAAAAAAATCCATTTGTCTCATCTCGCTTTCACCTGAAATAAACATCACTCACAATAAATCAATCGTCATCCTCAACCTTTGGTGAAACATTCAGAAACAAGTCTAGTAGGTTAAAAGTGAAAACTAAAGTGTCAAGAGTCTCAAGTCTAGGACAGTACGTAAACAAGTTGGTCAACTCTTTGTGTCAATAGCCTATCATCCAATCAGTCCCAAATCAATCATCTAATATCATCATGTCCTAGGATGTATCCTTCCTACAATGGACATCAACATTAGGCATCACCGTAGTTTAGTCTTGGCTAGCGGTATTGAAGAACATTAGCTTGTTTGTGTGCTTTATCTTTGTCTTTTGACTTATCTTTTTGTGCTCATTTTAATGACATCTCAATGATGTCCCAAACAAAGGGATTTAGAGAGAAAGAAATGGGGCATAGATCATTATCTTTTTATCTGTTGTGCTTGTGGGATATTCTTGTAATATAACCTTGGTCATGTGTACTTTGTTTAGGTGTAGGGAGGGTGTTTTAGGTGTCTTGTTGACCACATAGGAAAGCTTTCCTTCCTATGTTTGGTTTGAGATGTTTGAAATGTCTAAACTACATTTTAAATAAGGTTTCATACGTCAGGTGTGAATAGGAGTACTCCTATTTGATTGTCGAGTCAAAGTCCGTCACACTAGGTGCAACACCATCCTGGTTCCTTATAACTCGATGCATCGTACCACATGTGTAATCAAACATAAGGTAATTGGCCCTTTTAAAATCCCAACTCCTCGATAAGAAAATCATCATCATCATCATCACCATCATCTCCTGTCTTGTTGGATCCTCTTCTTTCTTCCATTTTCTTTCCATGCTAACATGGTACCATGATAGTTAATCACAAATCATCATATATGCATCCATCCTACATCCACAAACTGTCAACATACTGCATATTGCATATCATATCATATAGGAAATATTAAATCATATCACATGCATTGCATTTCCATCATTTGCATAATATAGATTGGTTATTCTAAGCATTTCATCGTTTACACATTTGCATTCATTTGCATCATCATATTCATAAATCATATAAAACATCATTTTCATTCATCATATCATATCATAAACATCATCATAATATCCATAGAACATATATAAGCATCATTCATTTGCATAAGATCATCATGATATAAGCATCATATAAATGCATCACCATATAATGCATGAGAAAAGATAATGAAAAGAGAAAAAGATTGCAATTCATCATCATCCATTAGGAGCATAATATAGATCTTTTAGTTGCACAATAATTGCATTTTGCATCATCACAGAAAAGATATCGAAAAAGAAATCATCTCATCACATTTGCATCATCACATAGAACATAATGTACATCATAAAATTGCATAACATCATTGCATCACATTGCATAGCATATAGAAAGTAAAGCCATCCATAATGCATAAATAAAATAGAACACATCACATCGAATCAACGTCATCTCATATCACATATATCATTATCAAAATGTACACTATCATGGTACAAAATTAGATCAAAATATACATGTGTATGTCAATAAAGTACAATCACCCACTGGGCTATCAAAAATGAGCTTGTGAAGCATAAACGAATGAAAGAATATATGTCTCTGTTCAAAACTGGGGCTAACCCTACTGGCTGCTACCCTCACCACCTGCTCTCTCCCCATGGTCCTCTATGGGTCTATGGCTTGTCCTCTATGAAAATTCTAGGACTTAGGCTGGTCTCGACATGGCTTGATAATAATGCATCATGTAGTAATCGGCCTCCTGGATGGCCTCCCTTTATGATTGAAGTGGTACCATGCTCTAGGAGGAGGATGCAGACATGCTCTCTAACTATTGTCGTCTGCCCATCTCTATTGCTACCTGTCTCTACTAGACTGCCTGGTACCGTTTTTCCCGTAACTGATCCCTCTCAGCCATAAGTACTTGTATTTGTGCCTGTTGCTGGAGAATCTGACCATCCCTAGGGTTTGGCTGAAGGGGTGGCTGCACAGGTGGCTAATCATGGTCCCCATCTCTGGGCGGTGTTAGAACCCTATCCTGGTGCCCATGATCCTGATCCTAAAATCCTTGGTCTTGGTCCTAACAGACCTGATCCTGATCATCCTATCGAAGTGGCCCATCTACCTGCTCTCTGTCCCAGGGAGGTGGTCCATGGTCTGACTGTGGACCCCCCTCCCCCGCCTCCATCCTCACCTCCGCCCCCTCAGCCTCCTTGTGGTTGCCTTCCTACTCGGCCCCTAGGCCTCTGTCGTGCCACTGTTGCGCCTAGTAATGTCAATCTTAGAGGCACCTAGGACCAATCCCTATAACTTTGTGTCGTGTCTGCATTGGTTGGACCTTATGCATATTCCCATGGTCTAGCCACAAGCCATCTGAAACTTTGAACTGCATCGTCTGCTAGGATGTGGTGGCCCCAAGATGTCTCCCTCGTCATACGGGTGAAGATGGCCACGTACTAGTCATCAGGTCGATCCCAAGCATCACCAAACCGACATGCCACTCTATTTGGCAGATATATCTCTATCATGGTGTGCTCCTGCCCCTGCATAAGCCAGTCCTGGTGAGCGAAGAAATTTTTTTGGTCATCATCATACCATGTCGGCCATTTGAGGTATGGTCGCTAGGTGAACTCTTGCATATCATCTATCACCTTCCTCTAATGAGGGATCTCGTGCTTGCTAGTGTGTGAAAAAGAAACTCTACTTCTATATCGCCACACTACTAGATCGTCTGGCTCCATAGCTATGGGAACAACTCTGATCCCAGCACTGAGATACACTCCCATGCCCAGATGTGTAGGAGAGTAACACTGACCCCAACGGATCTGCCATCCAGATAAGCTACCTCATGGAGATCTTTGTAAAGAGAGGCCAATAGCACTGGCCCCCAAGCAAAGCAAGTCCTAAACTTGATCATCCTCTCCCAGGCGAGCCCCCATCTGACGTTGAAATATCAGCCCCACCAATCTAGTGCCACAAGTCCTGAGATAATGGCTACTACCACTAATCTGAATAGTGAAATAGTGAGCTTGTATCGCTCCAGCTCAATCTAGCCCTCTACACAAATAATCTAATCAAGGTCCATCACATCATAGCACGCCTCTCGTCCGGCCTCCACATCATAAATGACGCGCTCTCTGTGGATTGGTAGTCTCAGAATGTGCCAAACGTCCTCCAAAGTGATTGTCGCCTCACTAGTGGGAAAATAGAAAGATGATGTCTTGTTGTGCCATCGCTCGACCAAGATAGTCATCATACCCAAGTGAGTGTGGACTGGGCGAGCGTAGGCAATGTACCATAATCCTAGAGCTCCCAGGTGCTCCTGTAATCGCTTGTGCATCCCCTCTAGAATGCCAAATAGAACTGGGATCTTGTGCTCTCGCGAGTGTAGTATCTCAGCCTCCTCCTGCATCATCAAAGTCACAACGTCAAGTTTCGTGAAAATATCTTGGGCCCAGTCGAGCTTTGTCACCTTTGAAACAGCATATGCATTGCTATTTGCAAAGGCAACACAGTTTGAAAGTTTCAAACTGTGCTGCTAGAGGATTTTGAACCCTCAAACTCTGCTACCACGATGCAGTTTGTCCTCGACCCAATTTGACCCCTAAACCTAAACTTCAAACAAAACCGTTGTGGTGCTCTACACATACATGACACACTTTGACTTGAAACCCTAAATTGCAAACTCCACCACCGCGACACTACATGGATATGTAGCATAGTTTGAGGCTGCACAACACCAAAATTGAGTTTGTAGCGGCACTATATTGCACCATTGGACCTAAACCAACTTTCTAGGCCTAATAAATGCACCTAAACACGAAAAATGAGATCAAGTTAGGATCACTCACTAGAGGTCCTGCAACTAGATGTCGTTGGTACACTAGTAATGAATCTGAAACGTGTCATGGAAGCATGTGTTACGCCATCTTGATTAGTGCTCAGAGCTCTAGTGGCAAAATATCTATAGGTTGTGTGCAAATGAATTGGAAGTGGCCCCTCAAGGCCTATATTAAGCCTAAAAGTTATGATTTTTTGACCCCATTTAGCTGTCTTGCCAGGGTTTTGGCCCCCCGACCCTATTTTTGTCCATCCGTGGGCCGTTTTGCATTGTTTTGGCATGTTTTTGACCTTTTGGAGCCTTTCTGGACCTGTTGGGCACCTTGTCCTCTTTTTTTTTTGTGAGATCACCCAAAAAGTTGAAATTTTCATCCAATCTCTTGAGGGGGTAGTATGGTAGCATGTTTCGTCCGCTGGGGCAACATTGGGGCATTTTGAATATTTTTTTTTTTTTGGGTTTTGATCGAGACATGTTTATTCTTTGAACCAACACAACAAGTGCATCGCTTCAAAGAGGGGAAAAATGTAGACACGTAAAATGTTTTGATTGATATTATACAACTGATCCTGATTTAACTAACACCGCTTCATCCTAAATCATCCCTCTGTCTAACCATTTAATCGAATAACCCCTTATTTGATTAAATTCATCAATTTTCCTCTCGTAATTAAATAAATCAATTTTATCTAGTTAAGTCATTATTTCTTGTTAATTAAATAAATCATTTTATTTGATTAATCCCCTTGTCTCTATTTTAACCAAATAATTCACTTTATTTAATTAAATCTCTAAAGTTCTTCTATTAAATGAAATAAATAAAACCTTTATCTAATTTAATCTAACATCATCCCTTTTAATTAAATAAATCAAAACCTTTATTTAATTAAACCTATATCATATTCTTCTCATTTTTATTCAAATCAACCCAAAAATCTAAATCAAATAGTCACATCAACTAACCTCCTCTTATTTAATCAAATCCTGATTAAATCTAATCTTAATCCATGTCACATCCTCTAGCTTTTCCCATTTGCACAAATAAATCAATTTAATTGATTTATTAAATCTTCATTTGCTCTCAACTTGGCATCTTTGAGGGAATATTCCTCCAAATTTGAAAATCCCTCTAAATCGGATGTGTCCTTCCAACAAGGCATTTATTTCATCTTACATGTCCTTTTGCCTTGAGCCAAGTGGACATAGCTCCTTCTTCTCTTCCCTCCAACATGTCATTTCACTATTTTGAAATTCCACCTAATTGTATTTATGGGCACATTCATCAAAATGTGCACATCCTTTTCCCATTCACAACTTGACAAGTGGCACTTTCCCATTGGATGTTGAATGATCCCACATTCATTCCTTTTGCCTCTTCTCTCTTCACTTTCTTCTATAAATAGAGAGGCTATCCTTTGTTTTGATCATCCACAATTTGGGAAAATTTATTACACTCAATTTCATCCTCAAGCATATCCATTTTCATCCATTTTATCAAGTTTATAGCTAGATTATTGCAGATTTCTTCATGGAGCTCAATTGAATCAACCATCAAGTGGATCAACCTTCATCAAATCATCACAAGCTTGCATAGGAGTTGGGAAAGGGCCAATTTCCACATCAAATTAGCACCAACTCCCCCATGGGATTGAGAGTTTGCATCTTAAAATAGGATTTCATTTCTTTCTTGTTTCATTTTCGTCATTTTCTTTCCTATTTGAGCTTTGAAAATGAATTTCATGGGAAATCTTAGTTCTAACTTGCATATTGATCTAATATTGTGTTTGTTTGTTATGTTTGTGTAGGTCTAGGATTGGGGTTCACACAAGGTATAATGTTCCTAGAGAAATAATAATAGACCAAGGGTCTCAATTCACTTCTGACCTGATCAACAAATTAGTACAAGAATATGAGATCAAACACAAGAAATCTACACCCTACCACCCCTAGGCTAATGGTCAAGTGGAAGGTATCAACATAGAGATAGAGAGTACTCTTACCAAAATAATACTTCACAAGAAAGACTGGGTAGCAAGGTTACCTAAAGCAGGTTGGGCTTACAGTACAACCTGGAAGACTATAAAAGGCTTCATAACATATGAATTAGTATATATAAAGAAGGTTGTCCTTCCCATTGAGTTCAAATATAAGAATCTCTGAATAGTGTAATTGGGAATGGATATATCTTAAACACAAAAAGAGAGATTACATAATCTTAATGCTTTGGATGAGATACAAATGGAGGAAATTCATCATACTGAAATAATATAAAAAAAGAGGATGTGATGGCATGATCAATTCATCAAGTCTAAACAATTCAACACAAGTGATTGGGCCTTACTTTATGGCTCTAGGTATAAAGATCATAAGGGGAAGTTACAAACAAGATGGCTTGGTCCAAATGAGATTCAACATGTTTTTCCTAATGGGACAATTCAGCTAACCACAATTGATGCAGTAAGATTTTCATTCTTAGTAAATGGCCAAATACTAAAGCTTTACAAGAAGCCATTACAAAAGGATGACTTCTTACATACTCTACAGCAACAATTTGAGACAAAATTACATGATCCACCTCTAGATACAAGCACTACATCAGGTGAAGCCTCAATAGATGAGCTACACAACTTTCCTATTGATATTTCCAGGGTATAATTACACATCATCCAACACTTATCACATGCACATAAATGCATAATTTACAGTTACCGACTTTTATTTTTCTTAACCTGCAACAAAATCTCACGAGACCTATAGCAACAAGCCATGAGCCACACCATTTACATGGGACCTAATTGTTCAACTACTCATAGCACTTGCCACATTACATTTCATCCATACCCATAGCCACTACCACTTACCTTCATATTATCCAGCCTATTCATTCCATCACACGTACAATGCAACACTAAATTTCATCTTCCTAGCACTTCCTTTTCGTACCTTTTCATCCACTACTTGCAATTCTTTGAAACATGCTATAACTCATGCTACATGACTTTTTCATGTACGACAACCCACAATACTTCACCATAAAGTCCTACCATTTCAAATATTTTTCACCAAGTTACGTGGTGGTGTTCAATCCTATTTGCATGCGCCAACTTTCCAATCACTCCATGATCACAGGTACTCTTCGTGTTAACTATTTGTAATTAACATTTAAAACTTTTGATTTCATATGCATTTATATTCATGCACGCATTTAAAATTTCATGTATCATTATTCAAATGCTTAACAATTATCCTTCAAGTCCTTGTACTTGATATTTTGGGACAAATAGCACAATTAAGTTGGGGGGAAGCAAAAAGGTTTTTATTGTTATCACACAACCTTTTAGGAACTAGACATACCACTTTCAATTTCCTTCAATTCCCTTTGTTGGTCAAAAAGAAGCAGAACATAAACAGAGCATAAAAGCAACAAAGGTGAGAAGAGAATAACTAAGAACAGAGTATAGAAACAAAAGGTGATAGAAGTGGTTGAGTTGCAGCAATGGGAGGAGACATTGTAAGGAGATAACCTGCAACACATAATTTGTTATTGGAAGACAAGCAATGTTTTCTAATTTTCCAACAAGACGTATGGTTGGATTACTTTCTCCAACTTATTGAATACAATGAATTGAGGACTCAACAATTTGCAAGTAATCTATAGAATGGGGAAACCATTATAAGAGGATTAAGGGTTGATGCTTCAGAGGAAGCTATAGCATAAGTGTCAAGACTACCACGAACAAGGGAGGAATTCCTAGTGAGGGGAGATATAATTGCTGCTAGGAACGAGTTCTCAATGCTTGGATAAAAATTAGATTCTACATCCCAAGGTACAAAATGCCTCTCTTTACCATAGCTTTGGGCTTCTTTTTCCTCTTACATTGTTAAATACTTAACTTGTGATGGCAGGTAATCACTTTTATACACTGTACATTTTTAACTTCTTAGCCATTTACACCATCAAAGGACTATGAATGTACAATCTTTTAAAAAGAATTCCTAACAAATATAAAAATAAAATAAATCAATCTACCCTATCACATTTTTGTTTGGTCACTATGTTGATTAAAACAAGCCTCAGAATCCAGTTTCCCAACATATCTTGGGAAGATTTCTTAGCCAACATCAATGTCAATAATATTTTTCCAAGGAAAAATGTAGAGGAAATGGGTAGAGAACAAGAAATAAGAGAACCTTCTATGGTTACAGTAGAGGGAACATGCTCTCTACTTCCCTTATTACCTCACCTACCTGCAACATAGAGGAACATGCAGAACATGACAAGTAGGAAACTCAACCTGTAGCTTCTGGGGAGCAACTCGTAGCAAAAGGGACTACAAAAACCCCTGCATGTACCAAGAACCCTTCTAAGACAAAGAAAGTAAAAGGTGTGGCCTCTAATTTTGAATCTAGGAAGAAATAGAAAAGGACCACTCAACCAAGGAGGTGATCACACTGCCTTAGGAAAAAAGGGCCTGTAAAAGGGAAGACCAAAAATAAAAAAGAAAAGATTGTTGTGGTGGAAACTTAAATAGATTTTGACAAAGAAGAGATTCTTGACAATGATACAAAACCTCCAATTTTATAGCCTTTGTATATGAGTAGCAACTTTGATTCAAATTTAAAGGATTTATTCATAACTAAAAAGAAAAACAAACCTCCAAGAAGCCCTATTTCTGAAGAAGAGTTTCTACCATCAAAGGAGGTGGAAGAAGATTTTTTTTGGAAAAACAAGAGGAGTTTATTTTGAAATGAAAGGATGAAATCAAGGAGTTGCAAGAGGCCTTACAAAGAATTATGGAATTATAAGAACAACTAAAAGGATGCCAGAAAAGGTAGGAAAGTTTAGATAGTAGAATTTGAGAGTTGGAGAAAAGGTTGCATGTGTTTGACCAACAAGGGATATGATTGGAGAGGCTAGCACAATTGGCCATTTATGAGGTAAAAATAGAACTCCACATCCAATAAATCAATCTACAACACCCATAATGCCTGGAAACCCTTCTATGGTAACCCTTGGAATTCAATTGTGGAATAAGATAAGAGAATTCTCCCAAAAACAAAAGGATTGGGAGAGGGAAAATTTGAATTTATGACATCCCATGTTAGGGAAATTGACATAAAAGATACAAAGATGAAGAAGCTAAAGGTAAAAAAAAAAACAATTAGCTGATAAGACAGTTCAACTTCTGAAATGCAGATCTCCTACTAGGGTTTATATCCTATACCTACAAGATTTTTTTTTTTCAATTCAATCAAATTATTAGTGATCTTCTAGTCTCATTGTCCTTACCCACTTTGTTTTTGAAAACATATAAATGATCAACTAAAGACATGCAAGGTTATTTATGTGAATTTTATTTGCATAACTTAGCTATACCTCATGATTCTACATGGAATCCTCTTATGTTTGTTGGAGATGTTCAAATCAAAGCCTTGCCTTCATTTTTAAGGAATGAACATCAAAGTGGGAAAATACAGAGAGATTATCAGGAAAGGGAGAAGTCATTTCCTCTACTGATTAGAGTAAAAGCTGAGAATCACCATGAGGTGGTTGATGAATGGATTAGATTGGTAGATCAAAGAAGGGCAAGAGAGAAAACTATGCAATGTAGAGAACAAGATTATAAAATATTTTAGTAACTTACAATAGGAATTTGGAAGAAAACACTTGAATTTTCTCAAGAAAGATGGAGAGAATTGACAACAAAGCTACACAGAAAAGAACCCCATTCAATGTTTAGTTACCTTGCAATAGTGAAAAGGGCCTAAAAGTATATAACAAATTCCTTTGAAAATGGCATTACCTAGCTCCCCTTAACTTTTCATCCTCCTCTGATCATATTCCCAATTCCACATTGGAGTGGAAGGAGATAAGAAATTGATGCAATAGACGATGCCAAGTGGGAGAAGATCTTGAAATAGAAATTATTTTACTAAAAGCAAGAGGTAGGGGTTACCAGTACAACAAATTACAGGGAAGTTGAATTGTAGTATAATTTGAGGCCATAAGTTTCTTGGGGACAAGAAAGAACCTAAAGTTGGGGGAGAATGATGAGTCATGATATTGTCCTATTTCCTAGCTAAAGTCACATGATTTTATCTTTATTTTCTGCTAAACTTTGAGACATTACCAGACCTTTAATATAACTTTAAGTAGTTTAAAGCATTTGAAGTTGAAACATGTTATATTAATATGTATGTGTATGAGTTATGAATGTTCATGAGTTTAGTAGGATTTTATGTTTGAATTATAGTTGTTAACAATATAGATACCTTGAAGAATAAAGACTAACATTTGTAGTAAGAAACCTATCAACCCGCAATAATGGGCTTCTCAACCCGTAGCATAAGGATTATAGTTTGATGCAAAGGAGTCAATCTACCACAAGGAAACCACTTTAAGAAGAAGATGGAGATGGTCATTTAAGGATCAGATCATGGATGATCGACCATTACTCTTCTCTTTTAATAAGACAAGTAGGAGAAGTAGTTTGTTTCAAATAGGAATATGAATTATAACCAAAATTTCTCTATTTGGGCACATTTTCTGTTATAATAATTATCTTTTTTGAAGTACAAAGTCCTTGATTGATTTCTATACTCCTTTTCTGATATTTATTATTTTTTGTTTTAAAAACTTGATCCTCTTCCTATTCTTGAGGAAGAGTTGACATCTTCTTTAAGTTTGTTTTTAGTTCACAAATATAGTGGGGTACCCTATCGAGGAGAGGATCTAGATCATATATGTGATATATTGAATAAAATTTCTTGTAGATTCTATTCGACAATTATGTATATGATTAGAATGCAATAAAGAAGAATTACTTTGATAACATGTTTATTTGAGTGAGTGATTAAAGATATTTTATGGACACAACAACTCAAGCAAGCGCCACTTGAGGTACTACTGAACCACCTTAATTTAGGTTGATAGATTAGATTATACATTAAAAGTTTAATTGATAGTTTCCAGTTCATGTGATTATGAATGATGCATTATAAATTTTGAATTAGAATTTGTAGTTGATACTCTATTTAGTACTTCAAAAGTTAATTAGGTTAGAGCATACTGCAATATAATAGTTATTTGGTTACAGTCATAAGCATTAAGTACCTATAGCAAAAGGTAGTTGTTTGTATTCATTTACTCTATTTTGAGAAATAGAAGTTTATTCTAATTAAAATCTTTTACTACATTTATTTGTGTTTCATTCACCTATACTAAGCCGATGTAGGATGTCTAGAATTCATGAATGCATATATGTTTCCAACACCATCTAAAGTTTACAACTCCATGGTTGATGATTTAATGAAGCCCTCTCTTGAGTGATGAATTGCTTAGTCTAGGGATCTTCAAGTCCACTAAATTATGTGCATAATCATTAGCACTAGTTAGTTAGGCATTAGAGGAAGGTCGACAAGCTATGTGAGCTAGAGTTTCTAGATGAAAGATGTCTCAATGCATTGAATCACCTACAAGCTTATCAAAATTTCCTTCATCGTAGCTACAACAAAAAAATCAAAACTTGAAGATTTGAAGTGGGTGACTTAGTCTTAAAATAAAATCAAAAGAATCAAAAAGATCAAGAGAAGAAAGGGAAATTTGAATTCAATTGATTAGGACATTTTATTGTCACAAGTTATGAATCAGAAGCTTATTATCTTACAACACCTAAAGGTGAGCCTCTATAAGAGCCCACCAATAACAATCATCTCAAGAATTTTTATGCATGACCCTTGGGGTATCCCAACTGAAAACTCCAAAAAAATAAAGAAAAATAATCCATCCAATGGTGAAAACCACTTTCATGGCACCTTGGGAAAGTACCATGGTGAAAACCTATTTACGGGCACTATGTGTAACAAATTTAAAAACAAAAACAAAAAATAGAAAAAGAGTAAAGTTAAAAAGTGTTGTCTAGTGAAAACCACTTCAATGGTGCCTTGGACAAGTACCATGGTGAAAACTTGTTTACAAGAACCATTTGTAGCAAGCGCCACCTACCATCTATTAGATTCTTATCCATTCCATCTACATATATTTACCTACCATATTTCACATATCCACCCATCATGGCTTGATAAAAATTAGTATCTATTGTTAACCATCCCACCTAATACCATAATAAATTCAATTCACTCATACCATAATAAATGATCCTACACCTAACTAGGGGTATTTTCCTGAACCTAGTCATCGAATTGTTATTTCCTTGAAAGGGAAAAATCCAAAAAAATCACATATTCCAAAAATCCCATCTTTACATATCTTCCTTAATAAATCCATCCATCACAATCCACAATAAACAAGCATACCCAACACCATCCATCCCATGCATAATAAACCATCATCACCCAAACTTGACACTTAAGTGAAAAAAAAACTACACATCACCCAAAAACATAGAGCTTTCATGACAAATTGTGAGCTAAGACCATTGTTGAATCAACTTGCTTCCTACATACCTATTGCCTAATCATTCTATTCATCATCCCAATCCATGCCTTAATGGACGCATCCTTCCTACAATAGGCACAATCTAGGATCACACACACACTCTTTGGTGAGAGATATGATAGCCATTGATTTGTTTTATTAGTTGGTCTTTTACTTTTTTACTTATCTTTTTGTCTCCTTCCAATACTTACTCCATGCCACCTTGATCTTTCAACATCTTGGTGTGTTCATAGAAGCATAGAATGGGCCATGGTCATTGTATTCATATGTTGTACTTGTGGGAAGTTATTGTAATATGACCAAGGAAAATACTTACCATGTGTGTGTTGAGGTCACTTCTTGCATAAACAAACATCCTTTACATATTAGGTCATTTGTACCTTTTATGCACTAGGATTATCATGCTCTTAGTCTTACTCTCTCACATAGATCCAACAAGGTTTCCACATGCCTGGTATGAATAAGGACAACCCTTTTATTTGCAGAGTCAAATTCCATCCAACGGATACAATGTCACCCTTGTTCCTCATACCTTGGTGCATAATATCCATTTGCTATATCAAAATAAGGATTGCTCTTTAAATTTTTTAATCATAACCAAATCAAATCACCTTTTTTATCATATATTTCCTTACATCCTATATTCCATATCCATCTCATTACCCACTTACAACTTTCACTATTTGATATTTAATCAACAAAATTCACTCATATTTCATAATCCTACATTATATCTCATTTCTTCTTCCATACTAAACTTCATCCAAAATCCAAATTTTCACTCCTAGCGTTAAATCTTCTCCATTTTCTTCATTATATACATCCTTATCCCTTGATTTTCTTCCATCCAGCTCCATTTTTTCATATAAACCTATCCTATTTTTTTCTATTATGAATTCGACCGATTTATTTTTGTTGACTGATCTCTCAAGGGGGAAGCCTATCTCCATCACTCAGTCCACTGGGGCATGTCATCACCTAAATTTTTTCACGCTAGCTACATGTCTTTGAAAAAATGCAATGAACACATTGTCTCAAAAAGCTCGACAAAATGTAGACACCTAAAAATGACATACATTTCGTCTAACTAATCATCATTTATCATCAATTTACCCATCAATATTAATTAAATATTTTTTAAATCATTTAATAAAGCTAACAACTCATCAACATTGATTAAATGTTTTTTAATTATTTAATCAAATTATCATTTCCCGTCATCAACGTTAATGAAATGAATGTTAACTATTTAATTAATTTATCGTTTTTCCTCATCAACATTAAATATTTTTTAATTTTTTATTTAATTTCTTTCTTTCATCCATATTAATTAAATTATTTTGTAATTATTTAATTAATTCATTTATCTATTCTTCTTATCCACCATAATTAAATTTTATTAACCATTATTTCCTCTAAAATTAAATAAATAAATTTAATTTATTTCTTAAATATATCTACATCTCATGCACATGAATTAAATAAATTTATTTATTTAATTCTATTAATATTCTTCTATCTGCTAATTTAGTGAGTCGACTAAAAAAGCAACATTTCACTCTCACTCACTCTCACTTCACTTATCCATGCAATTAGTCAACTCATCCATCCAACCAATTAACTCATCATTATAGCCTCTCATCTTCACACATGTCACTTGCACATTCATCATGATCTCTCAATCAACCTCATTCCTGAATCTTTCAAATCACCCTCAACCATTGATCAATATCAGGTAAAAGCTATAAATATACCATCAAACAAGCTATCAAACTCTCCCCAAATTTTGAGAAATTAATCCATCTTTGCATCCATTTTGTTATCAAGGTTATTCTTATTTTGAATAGCAATCCATACACCATTATTGTAGCATTATTATCAAGTACAATGGAGTAGGGAATAGGAACATTTGTGGAGGTAAAATTAATTTGATTTTATTTACTTTATTTTGTGCACACGCTTCATTAAGGTAGTTATTGGATTATTGAATTGGGTTTTATTACATTACTTTATTCTCAATCTTAGCTTCTTTAATTTGATACGCTCACACTCACAACCCACATGATGTGCTCATTTCTCCTCATATCCTTTTCCATCTTTATGGGAAACCTCCATGTGTCCTGCACTTTATTAGCTTGCTTTTCCTTCTTTCTTTCCAAAATTACCATCGCTTACATTTAGCTACAAGACACCTAGAAGATCTCAAGTCACTTAGGTGACCCATGCTAAGTTTCAAGGTCACCTGAACAATCTACCTTTGTAAGAGGGGTGACTTAACCTTTGAAATGAATGAACTTATATCATAAGTTAGCATGTGTGTGAATCATTTATATTTATTTTATTTTTCACAATTTCCCAGGTTTTAAGCTTTAGCTTTATGAGTTAGAGATAGATTTATTTCTTCCCTACTTTCCCTCCTATTCTAAATTTATCTATATTTCCTTTCCCATACCCACTCATCTTTTCCTATATAAACTCCCCTTCTCTCATTCATATGGGAGAGAGAACTTATAGAGAATGGAAGCATAAAATAAAATTATTAATTGCAATAGATTTGAAGTAATTTTGATGAAGTTAGTATTTTGATAAGATAGAAGGATTCTTAGACTACCTTTGTAATTCTTTTCTAGAAGCTATGTATCCCTTCCTCTTGGAACTTGGATCACTTTTAGAAGATTGCATGCCTCTTTAAAAGTCCCAATCTTGAATCCTTATATCTAGCCTCTAGCCTCACTCACATAGCATAGGAAGCCTCTTTTCTTTCCTCCTAAATCAATCCCAATCTAGATCTTCCCTTTCAAACAATCAGAGCACCCTGACAATAGAAGAAGAGAAGAAACTATGGATAAAATATGGATCCTTCTCATTTGATCCCAAAGTTCTTTATTTTCAAAAGCATTTTCATTTGAAATCTCCATTTATTTAGTAAAATTATACCACTTCAATTTGACTAAGGACTATGAGACTTTGTTATTGTTTCTTAGTTAGTATACATTTTCTTTTTATTTGGTTAACTTGAGAGTTTTTAGCCTTTCCCGAGCTAGAGAGGTCACAAGCAAGGGTCCTCTTCACCATGGCATTATCACCCTATTGAATTGACACAAGTAGTCTAAACCCATGAACACAATAACCTATTGGAGACACAAGGCCTATTAGCTCAATGGCCCAAAAGGGTTTGAACCTTGGTGACATTAACAACAAACCAAGTATTTAACTAATGCACCATGCATTTATTGATTTAATTAGTATATAATTTATTTAATTAGCTAGAATTAAATTAAAATAAATTTCTACATCTTGCAAATAGATTAGAGTTTTTTAAGAAGCTTTTCATGAAAATACAGAATTCCATAATGTAGGTTGCATGCAAAATTCATATAGAGATAATTAATTTCAAGTATATAAAATTAGGGTAAAAGCACAAAGTTGTGTCACACTTTATAAAGGAAATGACCAACACTAATCCAACTTTTAAACTTGAATCACTAAAAAGTGGCATATATGTTTTGAATTTTGAAATGATGTAAAATAGTAAAACATGTATTTTTTGTATATTTTATGTTTGTATTTTTTACAAAAAAAAATAAATTATTTTAAACTAGTTTTTAATAAATTAACACTATAATTTAGTTGCTGATAAAATGCTAAAAAATGAAGTTGCATGAGATGTCAAACTTTCTAGAGTAATTTTTTTTTCTTTCAAAATTTTTGTGTGTATTTATACCTTGAAACTTTAGTGCATGGATATATTTTTTTCTAATTTTGATAAATATGTATTTTTAAATAAATATTAAAATGTGCATGAATCAAAAAATGGTTGTTTCCATCGAACGCCAACTTTCATATTAAATATTTATCTAAAATGGAAAAAAATTATACCATTTTGAAATAGATTCTTTTATCTAGTGCATCATATTTTTTTCAATTTTTTTTAATAAGTTTTAGTATTTTTCCTTGGCATGGTAATCAACCTAATATTTTATGTTGATAGCCTACTTTTAGAAAAAATAATTAATAATTAATAATTAAACTATTAAAATAAATATATTTTTGAAAACTACACTTCTGGATCTACAAAAAGGTGTTTTTATATTTAAAAAAAATGTTATTTACATTAGTAGGAGTTATTAAAAATTCAAGTTTTTCAAATAATTTTATTTTTTTGGTAAATTGGACTCAAAGTGGTGCTCCATATATTTTTAGCCAACAATTTTAGTTGAAAAAGTTGTGGAAGTATCTAACTTAGGTAGAATGAATCTTACTAGATCATATGTTTGACCAAAGTTGATTTTAAGTTAGAAATACTTAAATTCAGTTGTGTTGATAAGTTGGCTAAATGTGTGACACAACTTTGTGCTTTTACTCATTAGTTCACATTTTATTTTAGAAAAATGGAAAAGAAATATAATAGATTCATTTCTACTTGAGCATTCTTACTTACAATATAACAACTTTCAAGAAGCATGTAAAACAACAATAAAGAAGCCCTTGATTCCATCATGAGGCATTCAACAAACATTAAATAAAATTTCGAGCAAAGCAAACATTAGAGCTTCAATAAAGCAAGTAAACACACAAAAATAACTCTCTTTTGAGTTTCCTATCTCTTACTTGGATTTTTTCACTAGATATTTCTAGGGATTAAGAAAGATTGGGTTGAGATGGTTTTGGATGAAATTCAAGAGAATATACCTCTTCTTAGGCACATTCAAGAAGAGAATGAGTAAAGGGAAATAATAGAAGAATCTCACACACGAGAGAACACATTTTGGACATAACTTGTTCAAATTATCAATGTTAGACTCATAAAAATAACACTCCACAATGAGGCACAAGAAAACGCCTAAACACATCTATCATTTTGCATCTAACTCTATAGATCAATATCATAGTCCACCACTAGGAATTCTTTCCTCAAGAAGTGAGTGAAGGTGATGCAACCCCTACTTCAAGCAATCATATCAATGTCACTCACCAAGCTCCCCTTCCCTATAAAGAGAGTAAGTTGACTTAGAATATACATTCCATTAGTAAGGGTGCAAGGTATGTGTCATTTTGAGTCCATGCCATCTATTTTTCAGTGATTTAATTTAGAATGTTAAGAGCATTCGAGATAGAATAAAAATAATAAACATTAGTAGATGATAAATGCACATGAGAACACCATATCTAAATAAAAGAATTGTGATAACATGATAAATGCACACTAGACTTGAATGAACACTAAAATGAGTACAATCTATAAAGTCAAAATTGGAGTCTCTACATTTTTTGACATTAAATTAGGTACAATTAAACCCACTTCAACTAAACCGATCCATTGGTAGCCTAAGTGGCAAATTTTTGGCTTCAAATTTATTTGTTTTTAAATTGAGGGTCAAGTTAATTTTTGCCTGCCAACTTAGATGGATTTTTACATGTAAACTGTGTTTATTAAAAAAACAAAAAGTGTCATTTTGCAAATCTCATTGTATAGATTTTTAAAATATCTTTTTAATTATATTTTAATTCTATTTGCTATCTTTTTAAATTTTAACAATAAGTGGATTACTATCTCAAAAGTTGAGGTTGATTCTATTGACAAAAGAATAGTAAAAGTTATTTAAAAATATTCAAAAATATTCGCTACACTAGAGGAGAGAGTCTTGGTTGAGTAAATACGTTTATTTTTTATTTATGAAAAACAAGCACCAAATTATTTCACATTCTATAAAAGTGTCCTATTTTCAAGACTTGTGACTTCAAACATTAATTATAATAACCATTTATCAAAATTCTTGTTTTCCACTACACTAAGTGTCAAATTCACACTCACAAAAAAATGGAAGAAAAAAATGACATCCCATGGATTTTTTTTCTAGCAATTAAACAAAACTAACAATTTTCCAAAAATAAATAATAAATAAAAGAATTTTCCAAAAAATAAAAATAAAAAACTATTTTTTTAAACTAAAACATAGTCATAAACTACTCTAAAATATCTAAATTTATTATTTTATGTCATTTCAAAATTTAAACAATACATCAATTTCAAATGTTTCAAATTAAAAGGTTGAATTTTGCTGCCCTATTTTTTTTTGTAAAAAAGTGTCACGCTATTTTACTTTTACCCTTTTATGTTATCAAAATCCATGTTAAATTTACACAAAGTATCAATATCTAACCTAAACAAAGTATCATGCCTAGAATTATTTACCAAAACTAAAGCTTTCTTGACCAATTTATAATCATTATAATAAAAAAATGTACACCATTACAATTAATGTTATAAATTAAAATATTTTGTTTTGTTAGACCAAGAATACACAACACGACAACCAACTTCTTCAGTTTACCATCACAAGAAATTAGTTTTACCTTACCCTATCCAATGATATGATGAGAAATATTGTCACCAACTTACTTATACCTATTCCCTACCATATATTTTTACACTCTATGTATCTTTATTTTCTCATGTTTGCACACCTTAATGTAACCATTTTTAGCATAATTCTAAAATTCTACTTTAATTTTATTTAAAGTTTCAAATCTAGTCTTAGACTTATATTTTTTCTCATATTCCTTTTTCATACTCCCTCTATCCATAAATTAACTCTCACAAAAATTGCATATTTAGAGGCATAATCCATATATTTCTTTCTTAATTCATCACAAAGTAGAGATAACACTACATCCTCAAGTGTTAACTTAGATGTAGTACAATTTATTGTCATGATTGGATTATCCCATGAATTGGGTAATGAACAATTTAAACTAATGCATTTATCCTATTCATCCATTTTAACATCTAGAGAGGCTAGTTGAATCACAATGATGTTAAAGGAAATTAAGTGATAATCCCTATCATTCATTTTAATTGAATACAATTTTCTCTTGATAAAATTTGTTAACTATAATCTTTGTCTAATATAAATTACCAACCTTATCTCATAATATTTGAGTAGTGTCTTCCAAAATACATTCATCGAACCACAATATGAAAGGCATTATATAATTATAGATCTTGCTTTCCTATCTAAATTATTCTATTCATATTGATCAATTTTAAAAGGGTGAAAACTTGATTAAGAAGCTACCATAATCTATTGATCTCTTTCCACCAATAGATTCTCCCCTTTTTGGCTTCCAATTTTTTTTTTTTCCTATTTAACTTCTCAATTTTGACTCTAGACAATTTTTTTGTTAAATATAATTTTTAATTAGACCTACAACAACAACAACAAAATATCTCCTACCCCAACCAAAACACCCATTCCAAATAAGGTGTTCCTTCCTACACAAGATCAATCCAACATAAGCTCTAATACCAAATTTTGAATCTAGGGGTTAATATATTTAATGAAAAATACTGAAAATTTCTCAAACCTAATCTTGGGTACTATATTATAAATAATAAATATAATTTATATAAACTAAAAAATAAATAGAAATTAGCAACAAGACAATAGCAACAAGAAAGTTAACACAACATATACCATGGAAGTTAATCCTTTTAGAAAAATTCTAACATTAAAATAAGATCCTCTATTTATTATACCAATAATCATATGTTAAATACAATGATACAATATATAATCTAATGTAGTAGAAACCTCTTCTAAGTTGGAGAAAATAGGTAGCCCAACCACACTTTTACCTATCATATTGAAGCCACTTTATATGCATGATCCAAAACAACAGGCAAATAGATCAAAATGATATTAAATCCTATTTTAAATCAAGCATAACCTTAGATTGAGCTAAAGAGAGTTAAAATAAAACAAATACCAAAAAAAAATACCAACACAAACCCTCTTTGCTAAATTTGATCACTCGAGATGCAATGAATATAGTTGCTCAATGATGCATACAATATTTTTGCAACATGTACATGTCAAGCTCTAAAGATCATATATTTTTAATGAATGATTCGATTGAATTTATAGGTGTTTGGTTGAGTATGTAAATAATGAATACTTAGTATTAGAAAAACAATGGAGATTGATTAAGATGAGTGGAGATTCTTCACTAACTATGAATAGTTAAGAAGAGTTATAATGACTTCTTCATGGGCTCTAAAATGGATGAGGGTAATTAGTCATTTTTATTTATTTATTTTGAATAATTAGTTTTTCATGGGTTAAAAATAGAAGGGAATTGTGGGGGAGTTAAGATGGAATGTGAGTTTTTAATAAAAAAATTTACTATTTGCAAAAAATAAGTGAAAATAGAGTTATTAATTTATTTTGCGATAATTGAATGCGCATCACCCTAATTAACTAAATAATAAATATTAACAATACTCTTGAAAATGGGTGGGAGAGGGAACGGATCCACGAGTTTGAATTTGCAAGAAGGTGAAGGAAACGCTAGTGGTGGGGATGACCTAGATGAGGATGGAGATGGGGCCGAGAGGTTCGTTGGGAGCTACTACTCTTTCTCCTATGTTGTTGTTTGGTGTCGTATTATGTGCTACGGCTAGGGGCACCAGTTCCTCTACAAATTCTTTCCTTGGAGTGGTCGGTGTTGGTCTTGCCCGTGGCCTCCCCTACTGATTTTCTTTGTTGAATGAAGGTTGTCCTTTGGGGTTTGGCTTTTTGTGTCTCTATTGTGGTGTTGGTGGTGGGGCTTGGAGTTCTTACTAATGGTTTGTTTGAGGAGTTTGTAAGCCTTTTCTCAGACCCTATCTGGCATGCTGGGTCGGAAGTGGTTCTTCATTGTTGTGCCTTCTCTCCTCTTTTGTTGTCTGTGGGTTTTCTTGGTTCTCACTGGCTTTTTGGGGAATTTTTTTCTTGTGCGTGGGTGCTCTCATTGTGTGAGGACGTGGATTTTGGTTTACCTTTGGTGGAGTTTCTTGTAGATAGTTTTTGGCATGTTTCAGACCCTAAATGGCATGTAGGGTTGGAGGTTGTTCTTCATTGTCTTGTTGGCTTTCTACACTCTCTACTTGGAGGTTTTCTTGGCCTTGTCCTCCCTCTTTTGGGTCCCATTGTCCTTCCTTTGGTGCTGGTGTTGGATGTGGTGCTTGGAGTTCTTGCTAAGAGGTTTGTTGAGGAGACTGATGGCATTATCTCAGACCTTAACTAGCATGTTGGGTTGGAAGTGGTTTCTTCTTGTTGTGCCTTCTCTTCTCTTTCTCTGTTAGTAGGTGTTCTGAGCTCTTTCTGGCTTTTTTGGGGCTTCTTTGCCTATGTAAGGGTGTCTTCATTGCTTGGGGTTTTGGTTGTTGGTCTACCTCTAGTGGAGTTAGTTGTGGAGTGTTGTCTTATTTCAGACCTTTACTGGCAAGTAGGGTTGGAGGATGGTTTCAATGTCTTGTCGACTCTCTTCTCCCTCTGTTTGGAGGCTTTCCTTACCTTTCCCTTCTCTTGTGGCCCTTTATCTCTTTGGTGGTTTTAAATGTTCTTCTGGGAAGGGAGTCTGCTACTCTTTGTCTCCTATTTCGTTGCTATGTTTGTTTTCTTTCTACTCTCGGTGGGGAGTATTTCTCTTGGCGTGAGATTTTTTACTGGGTTGATTGCCTATTGGTTTCATTGAGCTTTCTGCTCTCCCCCTTTTGGTTCTTTATGTTCGGGTTCAAGGTTGGAGGTGTACTGTTGTCTAAGGTTTTCTATGTTCCCTCTTTTGTGCTCTAGTTTACTTATTGGCCAAAGGATGTTATGGTGGTCTTTACTATGGAGGTAGCGGCTTCTCTTCAGTTTTTTAGCTATGGTCTTCTTTAGAGGTGGAGATTGCTCCTTCTCAGGTGGAGCCCTCTTCTATTGAGGTGGAGAGGTGTGTTGTGGATCATGTGGGAAGTTCTATTTTCTATGGTTATGGGTCTCATTTCATCCTCTCCTATAGAGGGGATCCCCTTCCTATTGAGGTGGGGGTCAAGTTGTTGCTATGGGTGGACTGGTGCTATGTTCCTACTAAGATTCTTCAATGTTTCTCTCTAGTTCCTAACTCTCCTATTGAGGTGGGGAGTTTTTTTTGTTAGATGATGCTCACAAGTATTATGTTGTTGTCTGGCTGGTTTGGGCTAGTTTTTTGGTCATCTTTGGTTCGCTGATGGTTGGTGTTGTTAAGAGTTATGTTGCAATCTGGTTGATTCAGGTTGATGGTTTCCTGGCTGATACAAGTTGTTCTTCGGTCCTTTTCCCTTGTTTCTTGTGGTTGTTTTGGGTTTGAGGTCCTTATTAAAACCTCTCTTGGTACAGATTTGAGATTTCAAGGTAATATTTTGTAATCTGCCTCTGGTTGGTTGTTGGTTGTCTTTGTTGTATTTTTTAGGAGCTTGATCTCTTTGTGCAAGTTTTGAGTCCCCGTCAAAACCTGATTGTCAATGGTTTCGGGTCCATTCAAAACCTATTGTTAATGGTTTCAAGTCCATCCAAAACCTATTTTTCCCTTGATTAGAAATAAATAATAAATATTATTTAATTAATTGGTGGTGGTAAATGAAAAGGGAAATTAAATGTCTACATCTTTCCTATCTTTGAAATGGTATTATGAAGTAACTATGTTTCATTGAAAGTAGATATAGGTGCTCAATAAGACAAAATACAATGAAGGGAAAGTTGGAATGGATATGATAGAAAATGAGTGAATTTCATTGTTATGGTACACGCTATGAATCTTGTATTAGTTCAATTATTTTGAGTATCTTGTGTTTTTCTAGTATATAACAAGATGCAACATGATATGAGAAACCATGACGACATTGTAGCCATATTTTTTAAGACTAACCCAAAATAAAAAGTCACAAGTAGGCATATGACATATGGAGCCATGATATGAAAGATCATGACGTCATTTCCATAAAACGCCCCAAGGAATAATACAAATACAAAGAAAAACAAGAAGACATGAGCAAAGAATAAACAAAAAAAATTGTAGATAAAGCTAAAAGCTAAAGATTGATTGATGATGATGATAGCATTGTTGATGTGGGAACGATATATCTTAAGAACAAAATTAGGATTAAGAATAATATATCCTAATAACGATGTAATTATTTCCTTAGAATTGAACAATGCTTATGCAAGATGAGGAAGAAATCCTATGGATGCCCTTGGATTGGGTAGTCTTGTGTTTTTGTTACCAGATGGGATTGTTATCTCAAAGTTTTAACCAATGACAAGTGAAATCCAAGTCTAGATACAAGGATAAAAAGGAAAATTGGATGTAATGATCAAGGGATTGGGAGATTGTGGATGTGAGGGGGTAAGTTGACATCAAAGGTAAAAACAACATAAAAGAAGTGAATTCAAATGCATAACACAAGTTTATACCTTTAATAACCC
Organism: Sequoia sempervirens; assembly: GCA_007258455.2. Classification (NCBI taxonomy): domain Eukaryota; kingdom Viridiplantae; phylum Streptophyta; class Pinopsida; order Cupressales; family Cupressaceae; genus Sequoia; species Sequoia sempervirens. Next base: position 85,679 of record VDFB02213310.1, read on the forward strand.
TCCATGGATTGAGCTCAAGAGTGCACCCAAGTCTTGAAGATTTTCTCAAGTGTTGGAATGTGGATTGCTCACCAAACTACCAACATAATAAGGCTATGGATTCAAGAAATATCCAAATGAGGAGATGAAGCTTCAATTTATAGAAATTGGAGGGGAGAAATGGAGGGCCAAGATTGATTGTTTGATGAAGGGCTAGGATTGATTGTGAGATAGGGTTTGGATCAAAGAAGCATGGCTTATTAGCATTGTGACAAGTGTCACAATGGGGTGAGAGAGAGATGATGAGGTGTTCTCACACATATGTGAGCACACCTTGGATATAGAAGCACTTGTTCACAAATCTAAATTAGACAAGTGGGTTTTATAGACTAATGTAGTCCCACAACTTGAAATCTCTTTTGACTCAAATGTAGGGACACCTTAATGGGTGTGTACACTTTTGTCTTTGTGAGAGAAAACAACTAGGGGCCTACAATATTGGAAGGATGATCCAATCACCCTCTCCTCGGAAAGCTACGTGTAGCTTATTCTAAGACGGGTTTTTTTGTCTCATCTCAAGGGAGTCATATGGTGGGAATCTATAGGGCTCGATGTGCATCCCTTGCACTACACTAGCTACATTTGAAGGCCTTATCTAAGTTACATAATGTTTTTCTAAGGTTTCGTCTAAACGCCAAGAGGGTGCGTGAGGCACAACCGTGAACACTAGTCTGTCACAAGCATGGGTTAGGAACTTTCAGTAGGAAAGCTCAAACTAGCCCTTCACTCCCAGCTTGGAATCACCCTAAGCAATCAGAGCTTCACCAATTACAACACAACTAGATTGGGGTACAACTTTCATTCTCCCCCCTTTATATACCCTTTCGATAACATGTGGTTGAGGTCATCCCCTAGGGTGATGAAATCCCTAGGAAGGCCTTCTAAAGGGAAAGGTATGCTAGGTTTTTTTGATCCCCAAGATTGCACAAAGCGTGAGGGGAGAGCATACACACAAAACTAGAACACCTTATGTTTACCTAAAACAATCTAAACAAAATGAAGAAGTGCAAAGATTTATGATCCTCAAGATCACTCTAAGTGCGAGGGGAGAGCATACGTCTATTGCACTCTTCCACACATGACATACAAGTTCATTAACACACTACTCTAACTTTAGTGCCTAATTTAGTGGAAAAAAAAATCTTCTACAAAACGTCCTGCAAAACCATAGATTAGTAGTTTAATTTGTTTTATATTGGACAATTCGATCAACTACACCATGTTGTGTGGTCTCACAACACGCCCCAAGAATGTAAGGCTTGGGGACCCAAATTAAAAAAATTAATGCTTATGGCAGACACTGGTTGACTAATGATCACCAAGAGAAAATGCTAGAGTGGAAATCTTTAAAGTAATTCATGTTTTAAAGGGTATCGGGTGTTGAATACACCGGATTTTGGGACATCGGGTTGATTGAAGTGTTTTAAGAAAAGTTTGGTAAGTTGTTGCAATCCAGGAGTAAGGGCCTGGAGGTACAAAAGTTCTAGTGGTAACTAGGATACGAGTGAATTTTGTTCTGGTAAAGCTAAAATATGTCGGGTACCGGGTAAAGGATGCATTGGTGCTAAAGTGTTAAAACTTGTTGTTTGGTTTTTCCCGAACACTTAAAATGTCTAGTAACCCACCTAAAGTGATAATTACACGAGAATGCATTAAAGCATGTTATTTATGACTTATTTTGAAAGTAGATTAGTAATAATGATGGTTTTATGATAATGAGAGTTTTATTAATGTTTTTTAAAAAGGGATATATATATGGAATTTTATGTGTAGGAGAGATAGGTTGTTGGAAAATGTTTCGATATAGACGATTAAGAAAATTTGGATTACAAGCAGTTTTGATGATGTTATTAGGCTAGGTGGCACTCTCTGAAAGCTCATATGAGAACAAAGCATATTGAGAAGAAATGCTAACAATTGGGGGACTGGGGACCCGTGTATTACGCATGTGACAAAGGAGAGTGCTTAGCTCCAGGGTGATTTACTTCCAAGTGATTTAGCCCGAAGCCCGAACCTGAATGTAGGAACAAAAGTGCTAGTGGATTTGAATAACTAGTTCCACCTGATCGCTTTGAATATCTAGCAGAGGAAGTTCCTACATTTTGTTTGATAAATTTTCTCAATCCAGTTTGATTACCTGATCGAGTTTTAAAGACATAAGTCAAAAAGTTTTAAGTGTTGAAGGAGGTCAAATTCTATTGACTTATTCAAAAGTTTCTCTTGCCAACTGTCATGTGCCACATGCCTTGTTATGATTCATCCCTTGGATTCCCTCTCGTGTGTTGATTGAATTTCTCGAGTGTTTTGTTCTTAAAAAAGGTTGAGAGATAGATTATTTTAGTTAAGTTCAAAATTTGTGGATGTCAAAGAATTAATATTTTTTTCAAGTTTTATTCTTTTTCCTGTTTTTTGTTCCATTCCAGAACTAAAAAATTGTATGTTTCATTAGAATTTAACTAATATTAGAGCCAATTTCAAAGCTATTTCTTGATATGAAATCTTACATAGCTGATTGTTTGTTCCTATCAAACAAGACTGTGTGTTGTGCCATTTAAGGGTGAATACTGACACTATATGGTGGCAAATGGTCCCCCTTTCTTTAAACTCTTGCATCATTTTATGCCTATCTATGAAGAAATCTTGTGAAGTATAGGATGGTTTACTTTGGTTTAGTTATTTCTTGAGGCATGCGTGGGTAATACTTGGGAGAAATTTTACTTTTTAGTAATTTTTTATGCTTTATTTTAGAATAGATGATTTATATTCCAAAAAATGCTCCAAAAATGATAAATACATGGAGTTTTATTGTAAATCTTTCGATTCCATGAATTTTTTAAATGCTAAATGCTAAATCTACTTGAATGTATGTAAGTTAATTTGAGTTCATGAAATATTATCGCAAATTCTTTGATTTCATGAAGTTATTGAGTAACATTTGAATGACCAAACTTAGATTATATTTCTATCTTTCGAAGACCAACCAATTCTTATAAACCATTTACCCCTCATGTTTAGCAAAAAAATCATAATGAACCCTGAGTGATCCTAGTCCATCAAGACTTGACATAAACAAGCCTTGGGATCAAGTTGAGTTTTCCCTAGATTTAGGTTTCCCGATGGAGTCTTTCAAGAAAGGTAGGTTCTCACGGTACTCTATGAGAATTTATTTTCCTATTGGTGTGTGTGTGTGCAACATCCACATCAACAAAAGTGGCACTAGAAGGAGGGCCCCTTTTTGATGTTTTGAGCCAGTATTGTTGTCCCAATCGAAAAGTCAAAGTCCACTTGTGAGTTGTGAGCAAGTTTGTAATGAAGAGTGAAAAGGAGATTGATAAGCTCCAAAAAATCTTTATTAGAGGCTTTATTCCTTAAGTCTGTTCACTTTTGGTAGGGTTACAGAGTGTAGGATCTATGACACAACCGATCATAGTGAACTTGATTCTAAAGTTTTCCTAACTAGGGTAAGTTTGGCTACTCATAAGGTAATTCCATTAACGAAGGTGTCTCTAAGTGTGAGGAGGGAACCATTACTGGAAAGATATTTGAATTCTAAGAAAGTGCCTAACCCTAGTGAAACTAGAATGCTTAGTGGTTCGACCATTGGACTGAATAGATTCACTAACCGTAATTGCTATGAAAAGATTCAGGAAGTTTTGCAGGAAAAGAAGAAAAGTCATCAAGATTTGGGAATATCATGTTTTAAGCATGAATTTGAAAGGAGCAAGTCACCGTCCTTTACACATGTGGATGATAATGAGAAAACAAAGTGGGTGAAATGAGTGGGAGATGCATGCTTTTTTCCCCTAATTGTGAATCCACAACTTAAAAGGAAAGAGATCCTTGAATTACACAAATTGCAAAGTATCAAGTTTTTACTTTTCCTCTTTCTGATAATTGTGAAAATTGTATTAAGGTTTGGCCTAATGAAATAAATAGTGATGTTAAGGTCAAAGATAGGGAAAAGAACCGAAGAATTCTTGGAGGGAGAGAAAATCAAGAAATAAATGCAACTGTTCGTGGAACAAAGCAAAACAAAATGGATAACCATGAATGAATACTGGAAGAAGGTACAAGACCTAGACGATGGCAAAGGTGTGTGCAATTGACCATTAATGAGGTCATTTCCATACATTTTAGCTAGATTATTGGTAAGTATGTGTTCAAATTTTTGTTTATTAAATGCAAAAAAATTCAAATAATTCATTGCTATAGTAGGTTATCCAAAATTTATTCAAGTGAATTTAAAGATAAACCTGCTAGGATTCGAACTGAGAGCATTATGAAGTTAATGATAGAAATTAGGGTAAATTTTAGTTAGTTAGGTTAGTTTGCTTTAGTAGTTTTTTTTTCCTTGTTTTCTGGTTTTTTTCTTGGCATTAGTGAATTTTTTCTTAATCTAAAACACATGATGATTGAATTCTAAAAACATTTTACTGAAAATTGAAAATGTAAAACCATTTGAAATAAATACATGCATGAGTATAGAAAAGAAAAATTCTCATTATATTTCATATATACATGAAAGTATAAAATTCTTGTTGTAAAGCGATGTCAAAAAGAAGCAAAAAGGGAGGGTTGGATGTTCAAAAGACTATGCTAGAATAGTTGGTAGGATGGCTAGTCAATTTGGTCCACTTCATCCTGGAGGAACATGTACCCCAAGTAGGCATTGTCCTTATAGTCATCGAGGTTGGTAGTATGTAGAGAAGTAAGGAAAGGCAAGAGAGGAACTATTTCCCTCTGTTGCAGAAACCGGGGAATGTCATCAGCAGCAGGGATTCCTATGGTCAGATGAGCAACGATGAGAACATTGTCCAAATTTCCTAAGAAGTATGGCCACACTATCATCACCACAACATAATGAACTTAAACTATAGAGAGGTTGAGGTCTAGGAGAGAATCCATGAACCATGAAGCCAGGTCTGAATTTAACCTGTAATAGGCTTCGATGCTCATATAAGTTTCCTTGAGGACCATGCTTAGAAATATTTTGGTGGAATAAGTCCTGAGGAAGAATACCTTTCCAAGTCGTTGGATCGTAATTCAGCCCAAAAAATTGGTCTGACAATAGACATTGGTAAGGAAAATTGGAGTATCCATAGCCTAGAAGCAAGAAAGCACACATAGAGGAAAAAGAAAAATTGAAGAAATTGAAGATAGAAATGAAGAATTTGAAGGAAAGTGTTGAATTTATGGAAAGCCATGAAAATATGTGGTACATAGTTGCCATGATAAAAAAATATTGGGAATGAAGTTGAGGTGGTGGAAGTACACTTTTCTCCAAAATTAAAATTTAAATCAAATAAATTCTCACAAAATTGGTGTCCAGTGCTTCAGGGATTGCCAGTACGAAGATCATGAATTGAGTGAATTTGAGATTTTAGAATTAAATGGTGGTCCTTTCAATTTATTTCATCAAGCCATATTAATTATGAGATGTCCAAGTGTGTTATTCGAAAGGAAAGTTAAGTCTATGAGGTGGCACACGTTGGCATGTTGAGAAGCTTGAGGGAAGCAATATGTGCATTATTAGGCGTGCAAATTAAATGAAGGGTATGATGGTCGGGCTTAAGTATAATCATGACAAGCCTGATGCATTAATGTAAGTGCAGAGCTTCCAAAATCAAAATTGTCAGCCAAGTTTATTTTAGCGAGTTGCCCTGGAAGTTAAAATGGAAGGGTGGTAACTAATTTCTCTAAATTTAGAACTAATCGGGTGATTTGATAACTTGCAGCTAAATTTTAACTTATGCTTTTTTTAGTAAATAAAAAATTGTAGTTAGTTGAAATATAGCATAAGGAATGTAAAATTTAGCTAGAAAGTTTCACATACAGGAAATTCATTAACTGAATCTTTTTGGAATTAGTGAAATGGTGAAGGGTATTTGCATTGAGTGAAAAATCAAAAAGTAACCTTCTCCATCACTATAATTCCCAACATAATAGCGGGCTTCATTGCCTGCAAGTTGAAGCAAAGAGCTTAAATAAAATATCAAAGAAATATCAAGAGAGAAAATTCAACTCTTTAGGCTATCCAAATATCTCTATCGAGGCTATGTATGCCTAACTGGTAGGAGAGCTATGTTTGGGGGAATTACAGAGATAACCTTGTCGAGGCTATGGATGCTTGACTGGTAGCAAGGCTCTATCCAAGGTTGGATTTGGAGGATTGCTAAATTATGTAGCAAAATATCGATAAACTAGTCTTTTCACCAAGTTCCAAATATAGGAATTAATCAATGCACACACTAATACTTTTCGATGAAATTTTATAATTTTTACGTTGAGATTCAGGTTTCTTTTAAATTTGGTTTTGTTGGTTGCAAGTTGTTGTGTGGTCTCACAACACGCCCCAAGAATGTAAGGCTTGGAGACCCAAATTAAAAAAATTAATGCTTATGGAAGGCGCTAGTTGACTAATGATCACCAAGAGAAAATGATAGAGTGGAAATCTTTAAAGTAATTCATGGTTTAAAGGGTATCAGGTGTTGAATACACTGGGTTTCAGGAAACTAAGTTGATTGAAGTGTTTTAAGCAAAGTTTTGTAAGTTGTTGTAGTCTAGGAGTAAGGGCTCGAAGGTACAAAAGTTTTGGTGGTAACTGGGATCCGGTTGAATTTTATTCTGGTAAAACTGAAATATGTCGAGTAGCGAATATCAGGTAAAGGATGCATTGGTGTTAAAGTATTAAAACTTGTTGTTTGGTTTTGCCCGAACACTTAAAATGTCTAGTAGCCCATCTAAAGTGATAATTACACATGAATGCATTAAAGTGTGTTATATGACTTATTTTGAAAGTAGATTAGTAAGAATGATGGTTTTATGATAATGAGAGTTTTATTAATGTTTTTTAAAAAGAGATTGATATATGGAATTTTATGTGCAGGAGAAACAAGTTGTTGGAAAATGTTTTAGTATGGAAGGTCAAGAAAATTTGGATTGTAAGCAGATCTGATGATGTTACTAGGTTTGGTGGTGCACTTTGAAAGCTTGTGCGAGAACAAAGCTTATTGAGAAGAAACGTCGACAATCAGAGACCAAGGACCTGGGTATTACGCATGAGACAAAAGAGGGTGCGTAGCTTTGGTGTGATTTATTTCCAGGTGTTTTAGCCTGAAGCCCGAACCTAAATGTAGGAACAAAAGTGTTGGTGGATTTGAATAACTAGTTCTACCTTATCGCTCTGAATATCCAACAGAGGAAGTTCCTACATTTTGTTTGACAAATTTTCTCAATCTAGTTTGATTTCCTGATCAAGTTTTAAAGACATAAGTCCAAAAGTTTTAAGTGTTGAAGGAGGTCAAAATCTGTTGACTTATTTAGAATTTTCTCTTGCCAACTGTCATTTGCAACGTGCCTTTCTATTATTTTTCCCTTGGATTCCCTCTCATGTGTTGATTGAATTTCCTGAGTGTTTTGTGCTTATAAAAGGTTGAGAGATAGATTATTTTAGCTAAGTTTAGAATTTGTGGATGTCAGAGAATTAAAAAAAATTCAAGTTTTATTCTTTTTCTTGTTTTTTGTTCCATTCCAAACTAAAAACTTGTATGTTTCATTAGAAGTTAACTAATATTAGAGCCAATTTCAAAGCTATTTCCTAATATAAAATCTTACATAGCTAATTGTTTGTTCCTATTGGACAAGATTGTGTGTTGCATCGTTTAAAGGTGCATCTAACACTATCTAGTGGCAAATGACCTCCCTTTCTTTAAACTCTTGCATCATTCTATGCCTAGATGTGAAGCAATCTGGTGAAGTATAGGACGGTTTACTCTGGTTTAGTTATTTCTTGAGGCATGCATGAATAATACTTGGGAGAAATTTTACTTTTTAGTAATATTTTATGCTTTTTTTTAGAGTAGATGCTTTATATTCAAGAAAATGTTCCAAAAATGATAAATACATAGAGTTTTATTATAAATCTTTCGATTTGATGAAGTTGTTGAATGCTTAATGCTAAATCTACTTGAATGTATGCAAGTTAATTTGAGTTCATGAAATATTATCACAAATTATTTGATTTCATGAAGTTATTGAGTAACATTTGAATGATCAGAGTTAGATTACGTTTCTATCTTTCAAATTCCAGCCAATTCTTAACAACCATTTACCCCTCATGTTTAACAACAAAATCACAACAAACCTTGAGTGAATCTAGTGCATCAAGACCTGACATAAACGAGCCTTGGGATCAAGATGAGTTTTCCTTAGATTTAGGTTTCTTGGTGGAGTCTTTCAAGAAAGGTAGGTTCTCGTGGTACTCTGTGAGAATTTATTTTCCTATTGGTATGTGTGTGTGCAACATTTGCATCAACACACCACTGATTATATCAATTCATTAGTGTGAACCAAGATTCCAAACATGTACAAACACAAGAAATAAACATCATATTAGATCATATGAAATTTAGGATCATGATTCCCCAAGAAACCATTTGAATTACAAAGGAAGAGGAATGAAATGAAGAACATAAACAAGCATAAACCAAAGATATTAAATCCTATTCAAATGCAAAGAAAACTCTTAATCTCTTGGGGGATTTGGTGCCAATTTGATGTGGAAATTGGCCCTTTCCAAACTCCTATGATGCAAGCTTGATAGTAATGAAGAGTGATCTACTTTGTTGATGATTGAAGTGTGCTGCAAGATGAAAATCTACATAACCTAGCTAAGATTGGATAAAACTGGATGATAATTGCTATGGATTTGAGTATAATAACTTTGCTCAGATTGTGGATGATAAAATGAGGAAAGAGACCTCTTATTTATAGATTGAAAAATTGGAGAAATGCCCAAAAGGAAGCAATGTGGGACTAACATTCAACCAATGACAAGGTGCCACTTGTCAAGAGATGGATGGATGAGGGATGTGCACATTTTGATGAATGTGCCCATAAATGCAATTAGGTGATATTTGAAATTAGTGAAATGACATGTAAGAGGGAAAAGGAATGTCTTAAATGCCACTTGGCTCAATGCAAAGATGAAATAAATGTCTTGTTGGAAGGACAAAGTCCACTTGGATTTGAATTCAAATTTGAGAGAATATTCCTCCATTATGCCATGTTGAGAAAAAATATAGTTTTAATAAATGAATTAAATCTATTTTCATGTGCAAGTGGCAAAAGCTAGAGGATGGAACATGAGTTAGGATTAAATTAATCAAGGGTTAATTAATTTAATGAGAGATTAAATGACGTGACACAGTTGACTTAGATTTTAGGATTTATTTAAATAAAATATGAGAGGAGTGTGATTTTAGACCTAGTTAAATAAATATTTTGATTTATTTAACAAAAGAGGATGATTGGTTAGCTTAAATTAAACAAGGTTTCATTTGTTTAATTTAATAGATAGATTTTAGAGATTTAATCAAAAAAAGTGAATTATTTAATTAAATATGGATATAGGGTTAATTAGATCAGATGGGTTGATTTAATTAACGAGAGAAAGACTTAATTAGATAAAATGATTTATTTAATTAAGAGAGGAAAATTGATGAATTTAATCAAATAAGGTTATTTAATTAAATGGTTAGACTGAGGAATGATTTTGGATGAAATGGTGTTAATAATTGGAAACAAGTATGTCGGTATATTTTCCATGTCTACAGTTAGCCCAAACATCAGAAATAAAAAATGTAGCTTTACAATTAGACAAAATCAAAAGCGTAGAAACATAAAATAATAGATTTTGAACCAAAAGTAGAGGCATTGAAATAAAACAAATATGCACCTACATTTGTAAAACCAATTTGCACAATTTTAGCTTAAATACCAATTATGTTGACTATTTATGTTCAAATGATGTAACCTACTGTTGTTTTCTCAATTAGTTAGTTATGCAAAAGCCACAAAAGTTAAAATGAAACTGAATAATCTAATATTTCTACCCTAAAGCAGAAGAACCATTATGTGCAAAAAAAGCGCAACAGGTCAATTCAGAAGCACTGCAAGTCAGCACATGGGCATTGAAGCTTTTTGCGCAAGCATCGAAAACCAGGGCTCAACCAGAAAACAAAAATTACCAAAATTTAAGCTAGGATGTGAGTTCTTTTGACCTTTAAGGGTTAATTTTAAAAGCCCAAAAATGAAATGTGAGTTGTGAGAACTAGAGAACTTGTTTGACCTAGATAAATTTTAAATTGTTTTAAGTTGTGGGTAAATTTTATCTTTTTCTTAGTGTGAGAGTTGTAGTTGTTGAAGAAAAAGAAAAAGAAAAGACTATTATTTGCATTGATAACTATTAAACTAGAACATAAACTTTTTTAGAAAACTAAATATAACATCAAAATGCCAAAACAAAACCTTGCAATATCAAAATGATTAGCAAATTAGTATAACTAATAATGGCATATGTGAGTGCTGCAATGGTGAATGTAGGCGTGGCAGGTTGGCACATAGGCACTAAAATTGTGAGCACAGAAACAACAAATAGAAGCGAAGGCGCCAAAATTCACAACACAAGCGCAAAAATTTGAAGTGAAAGAGTAGTTTAACAAAGGCCAAGACCTACACACTTCAAACTTCACAAAAAATTGACACAAAAGTTAGAAGGGATGTGGGTCCCACTGGGCATGCTAAAATGTGAGGGGGTAAGTTGGCATCAAAGGTAAAAACAACATAAAAGAAGTAAATTCAAATGCATAACACAAGTTTATACCTTCAATAACCCTCCATGGATTGAGCTCAAGAGTGGCAAGTCTTGAAGATTTTCTGAAGTGTTGGAATGTGGATTGCTCACCAAAATACCAGCATAATAAGGCTATGGATTCAAGAGATATCCAAATGAGGAGATGAAACTCCAATTTATAGAAATTGGAGGGGAGAAATGGAGGGCCAAGATTGATTGTTTGATGAAGGGTTAGGATTGATTATGAGATAGGGTTTGGATCAAGGATGTGTGGCTTATTAGCATTATGACAAGTGTCACAATGGGCTGAGGGATGTCAGCCTCCTACAATGATCTCATAACTTAGCCTTTACAGCCTTGATTCAGAGACTGAACATCTAACCTAAATAGCCATTCAATCATTATGAAGGTGCATTTAACTTGTCAACCCAAGGACGCGAACTTGAAATGGGTTAGCACTGTATGTGCACTAGGGGCTCAAGTAGTCATTGCATCCTACAACTAAGAAACACAATACTAAAAGTAAATTGCTAAAGGAAATAAAGAAAATGTTGAACGTCAACCAACAACTTGAAATGCAGAGCAAGAATAAAGATCTAGGCAAATAGACAAGAAACTACTCTATCTGCTTTGGCTGTAGGAACAAACACATAATAGAGTTCTAGTGGCTGCAAGAACAGTCGATGCCATATTTTGAACTAAGTACATAACAAGAAATAATAACTAAACTGATTACTCTAAAGAACAAATTACTCACCAAGTGGGCCCCCTTGGATGAGTATCCCCTAAGACTAATACAAAATCAAATGCTTAAATTTAGACTATCATCTCATTCATTGAAAAATGTGTAAACAAAGTAGCAGAATGGTTGTATTTAAAAGTGGAGAATGCTTAATACATCACCAATATCATTTTTAACAACAATCAAGAACTAATAACCTCAATAAGATTCAAATCCTTATTTATACTACCAGCTAAACAGGGCGGTCAACTCTCACTAACTGAGAGGACACCAATTAGGGAAAACGAGGAAAAGAGCAGCAAAGTGGTTACATCTGCAAGGAATCCAGTTAGACATGCATGCCCAAACATGGACTCAGCGCTGCAGTAACGGCCGTGATTGCTCAATGTCATAAATACAAGGTAGCTACAATTGACTATCATGGGGAATCCATTGTCATTGTTAGCATTTAACTACTAAAGTTCATGACATTGCCAGCAAAAGGATGATAGATCTACCCAAAATTTGACCAAAAACTAGGTTGATCATTTCCCCCCAACCTAACGTCTTGTTGGTCCTCCAACAGTGGAAGGGTTGTTCTTTTGTTTGGTCAAAGCTCTGAAGTTTGCAATTGCTAGTTGGCCAACATCTGTCTCAGTAGAGCGTGAGTCTAGGTCCCAATAAAATCCTCCCAATCTGTCAAATTTGTTCCACCTTTGCCTTTCTGTAGCAATATCATATTGGTAGAATCTGTAGTTTGGTACTAGCCACATGAGAATGGGTGGCTAGAAAGTTAGGGGAAGCCAAAATCTCCCCTTTGTTCTACCAATCTAGATATACCTATCAATTCTCTTCAATGTTGCAGCATAATTGTGAATAGAATGGGGCTCGGCTTGTTTTAGCTCATTTGTTAAACTATTCCATCATTGGGACATGTATCCTCTTACAAGGTCCTCTTTTACTACTGCTTTGACCTCATATTCAGTGTAGAAAACTTCAATCCAGGGCATGATTCTGTCAGCATAGCTTGGTCTGAGAAGTATCCTAAGCCATTCTCTGCGAATATCCCTTGGGTTGCTTGACTCAGCCTTGATGGCTAAGGGGATGTTAGATTCCAATTTCTTATTAGCATTGTTCTGCTCACCCCAATTAATCTCGTTATGTACCCAAGACATAAATGCTCTCAATTGAATATCCCCAACATATAGCAATGGGTTCCAATCATGATCCTGTGTGATAGCATAATTGTGCAAATAGAATTCACATAACAAATTTTTCATCTCAGGGGAAGCAATCCTGTAGGCATTGAAGAATTCGGTAGGATTTTCAATGGAGGGGTTTAAATCTAAAACAATTTTTGACAACTTGAAAGAGAGATATTTCTCTTTCAAGTGCAGGGCATAAACCCTTGGAGGAGCTCTACATTCTAGAATTTGTGGCACCAAGATCACAATGTCATCTACTTTCTTCTTCAAATTAGCAATCTCCTCATTTTTCTCCTCAATAACCTAATCCTTCTCTTGGATTTCCTTTTTCAGTCTCTTCTTCTCATGTTTCCATTCTTCCTCCCTCCTTTCTATTTCTTTCCATAAATTTAAAATTGTTGCATGAACCGTAAAATCATGAGGGTTATGAATTCCTACCAGTGTTTTTGTTGATGGTTGCTCCCCATATGATACTATCTGCATGAACTTGGGGCTGACCAGTTGTCTATGGCTGTAGGGGTACTATTTCTTTACCACCTTCTTGCTGTAGGACCTCTTGTTCTTGTTCCTAGTTTTTCTCTAGCTCTTGTTGTGGCTACATGAGCTTCTGCTCTTATTCTTGGTTTTACTACAGGAACCCCTACTCATCCTCAAACTCCTCTATGATATTAGCAAGGTCTACCAATGTTAATTTTGCTGCTCTCCCAAATATATCCTCTTCTTTTTCTTCAACATGCTCTTGTTCCATTGGAGATTCATTGTCCCCATGTGGTGTCTCACCATGCCTAGGGTTTTCCTATGAAGGCATACAAAAAGAAGACCCAGCCGGTTTTGACTTCCTAGGGGTGCTCTTATGTTTTCCTTTGGCTGAAGGATGAATAGGGTCATCCTTTCTCTTCCTAGCACTCAACACCTCTTTCTTCGCAGGCTATGTTTGGGCTTTTTCTTTTTCTTTTCTTGTTTTAGCCTCTTTCCTCCGTGCCCTGGCTCTTGTTAGGGTTTGTAGGGGAACATCATCATTAGAATCAGGTGAAGAGTTTTCTTTTTTTGAATGCTCTGTTTCAGAGGAACTAATGTTTGTGGCTTCTTTTACTGTTGCAAAAGGATTCATACTAGAACTAGCACCAGAAGTTGAAGCACCGGGAGTGGTTTCAACTATGCTTAATCTTCTGCTAACCCTATGAGGTTGGGGTAAAACCATAGGTTGCAATTCCTTGGGTCTAAATTGGTCAACATTTAAAAATTCTTCCCATGACATCTCAAATACACTATGCAAAGATTTCTTAACCAATATTTTTATCAAGCAATGGTGGGAGACAAAGTTGTCCCTACCTTTTTGTGTTTCGGCTGCCATGATGGAGAGAAGATTGTATAGAACATTGGGAACGTTCATCCTCCTTTCGTGCCTCATGTGGATGAGGAGCTTGAAATGTACTGAATACAGGTTTGACAAACATCCATCATAGGTGATATACCTTATAATGTAGACAGCTGCCTACTTCCATGGTTTAGGAAGAGACATTCTTTTTATGCCCTGCTTGTCAATGCTAATTGGCGGGTCGCCATGTACTATAAATTTTTCTTTGGCCAACCTGGCATCCCTAGAGGTAGGGTAATGCTCGCCATCAGTAGGTAACCCTGAAAATTCCACAATTCTCTCCTCAATTTCCACCACTTCTAACCCTTTGACTGTGGATTTTCCTTCAGAGAATGTTTGAGCGAATTTGAGTGCAATGCCCTCATCAAAGCCATCCAGCTTCATGAAATAATAAAACCATCCACAACATTGGAATTCTTCCAAGCATTGTGCATCCTACAACAAAACGTCATGAACTAAGGGCTCATTCCGAATTAAGCGACCTCCCATTGTCTGAAATTATTGCCACTCTGCAAAATTTCTTTCCTCTGCAATTCTTGTCTGAAGCCAACACCTTTCTACTAAATTTACACTGCTAGTGTTGATTGAATTTCCCCTCTTTTTTCTATTTTCACCATTTATTGCTTATAACTCAAGTCTACGATAGAGCAATTAAGGAATTAAGGTGAAAAGAAGGGATGATAAATGAGAGAAAAATTGGCGGCTCAGTTAACATCACTTCACACATGTGATCCAGATTTTCAAATTATCTTATTTAAATTTTTTGACATAGCCAAATTATGATTTGACACATGGGAAGTATATTCACATTTTTTATTCCCCCCCAACCTAAATTTGGACATGTATCCACACATGTGAGAAGGGAGCGGTGAATTGACAAGAAGTACTGACATATTATGTAATTACCTATAGTAACTTGCCATGATTAAATAAATGCACTTAAAAGGAAATTAAGAGATGAGAATTACCATGTACATACCTAAGTGTACAAAAGATGCATTACAAAGATCGGGGAGAGAAAGTACCATTTTTCCTTTTTAGAAATATTTGAGCAATTAATGAAGGTAAAGCGAAGTGAAGTGAGGTGAAATGAAATGATGGAAGAGAGAGAAAGGTGATACATATGGATGGATGGGCAGGTGGGTGAAGAAATGGATTTCCACTTAAAGTGGAAATATTTATTATGAAAATTACGTACCTTAATTTATCCGGAAGGTGGGATGCTATGTCCACCACTTTCGGTTGCAGGAAGCTCGTATGTTGAATGCTGGGTGAATTGTTGTAGGAACTCTTCCTCAATCTTTGCAAGGTCGAATTGGATTCCTTTTTGAGAAATGTAGTGGCCAAGAACTACACCTTCTTGCATTATCATGAAGCACTCTTCACTATTCAAGGATAGGTTTTGGTTTTCACACTCCTGTAGGATCTTCTTGATATTCTCCAACGCTTCATTAAAATCAGCACCATAGGTGGTAAAGTCATCCATATAGATCTTCATGTAGTCAAGGGAGATGTCTGAAAATATGCTAATGACTGCTCTTTGGGAAGTTTCAAGTGCATTGCATGGGCCAAAAGGAAGTACCAAATAAGCATACGTTCCCCATAGGTAGGTGAAGGTCATCTTCTCCTGGTCCTTAGGTGCAATTGGAATCTGGTTGTAGCCATTGAATCTATCTAGGAAAGAAAAGTACCATTTTCCTGCAAGTGAGTCCAAAACTTGATCTATAAAAGGCAAGGGGAAATGGTCTTTCTTAGTGGCAATATTAATTTTTTTGTAATCAACACAAACTCGGCACTTTCCTTTCTTCTTTGGCATGATTACTAATGTAGACACCCACTGGCTATTTGAAATATGATAGATTAATAATTTTTGCAGCTTTGTTTTAACAATTCCTCCCAATGCAAGGTTGATCCTTCATTGATGATGCCTTACTGGTTGACAATCTTCTCTGATGTAGATCCTATGAGTGCCAAGCTTAGGATCCAATCCTTTCATATCATCTCCAATTGTTGTCCTTCACTTAACTTACTGGTTACTAAGTCTACCAATTGCAATTGTTGTCCTTCACTTAACTTGTTAATATTCAAATATCTTCCTTCAAACAACTGTACTGGAATAGTCAATCCTATCATAGTTGCTTTATTAATACACGATACCTTGAGTTCATATGGTAGCATGGTATGGAACATGCATGTTGCTACAGGAAGTTTCTCTATAGACATAGTGGCTGCAGGAAGAGTGGCTATAGG
Source organism: Sequoia sempervirens (assembly GCA_007258455.2). Lineage (NCBI taxonomy): Eukaryota > Viridiplantae > Streptophyta > Pinopsida > Cupressales > Cupressaceae > Sequoia > Sequoia sempervirens. Next base: position 101,905 of record VDFB02213310.1, read on the forward strand.
AAGTTCGTCCGTAGGTGGAGTGGCTGCAAGAAGATCATCTGCAGGAAAAGTGGTTGTAGGAAGAGCAGGCAGAAGTGTCCTGACAGAAGTAGAAGATGATGCTTCTCCCACTTCATAACGGTTCTGAATTATACTGGATGACACTTCATCTTTGTCTTGAAGCTACAAAAAAAGGCTTTTACCTAACATCATGAGCTGCACCACTGAGTTAACTTCCTTAGATTCTTCACCCACTTGTGGCAATACAAAATCCTCTTCATCATGGGTCAACTAAGCAGGAGGATAAAGAACAAGATTTTTAGTATTCCTACCATCAGAAATAGTCATGTCACCTGACCGACACCCGATATAAGCGTCTGTTGTTGCTAACCATGGCCTTTCAAGAATGATAGGATATCCTCCTAGGGTGGCCTTAGGATTTTTAGGTTCAGTTAGTTGAATAGGATCATTCAGAAGTTCCTCTTCCTCTTCCACAGGTAGCTCAGTGATGATGGGTGTGGAAGGAGTTGGGAAAGTGATTCCTAAAAGCAAATGGATGTCACTAACACTCACAACATGTGCAAGGAATTGATTTGGATCAGCTGAGTATGCAGGGTGTTGTGGTTTGTTATTTGGATTGGGTGTGGGCTGAGCTAGTAGCTGAGTAGGTTTGGGTGCATTAGAGCTTGAATTAGTAGGTGAAGGCATTACAACAGGCTGCTAAGGTTGAGAAGATGGCTGCATGCAACTAGCTGTTTGGTTTGGCCCAAAAAAAGATAGTGGATCTGGTGGCATACCTTGTCTTGGAGCCCCTGGCTTCCTTTGTGCAACAAGGTAGACTTGTCCTTCCTAAGTCTGAATTGGTTTGAACTCAAGTGGAATCTTGCTTTTACTATTAGCCACCATCTTGCATTTGCAGTCCTTCTTCTTCTTTTGTCTGCAATGAGGGTAGTATTCTATCAACGTTGCCTCTGCCTCCTCATGTTTGTCTTTGTCCTGAAGTGTATCCAGCTGAGTAATCTCCATCTTGAAACTCCACTAGTAGATGACTTACCCACATAAGTATGGTAAGCTCTCCCTTCCTTTGAAGCTACTCTAGAATAGTTCTAACGTATTTTTTGGATATCTTTCCAAGGAACTTGAGTGATATCTCTTGCCCCCATTAGGCCCAAAGCATCAGTACAACTCTCATTGATTCCCTTCAAGAAAAGTAGCTTATGTGATTCTTAATTGAGTGTATGGTGTGAATATTTCTACATATAGAACAAAAACCTTGAAATGTACTCTTCCAAGCTCCCATCTTCCTATTGTTGCATCCCAAAGACATCACCTCCTCTCATATCACTGCTCCTGCAATATTCCTTGTATTTTCTAAGGAACTTTGTCTTCGTGTCCTCCCAATTATCCACGGTGTCTCTACCTAGACTCATAAACCATCTTAGTGCAGCTTCTTTTAAAGTGGTAGGAAATAGCTTAAGCCTATGAGCATTAGTGGTATAGTCACAACTTCTGTAGATCATGTCAAACATAGACAAGAAGGTATCACCAATGTCTTCTTGATGAATTCCCAAGGAAAAGGGGTTATCAACCTAGTGGAGGCTTCAAAACAAGTTAGATCAAGATATGTGTCAGTAAAGGGAATGATTCTTCTTCCTCTATGCATGCGGTATCAACTCACACAAATAATGAGTAAAAGAATAGCAGTTCATTACCCGTCTAAGAAAGGGGGTATTCTAAGAACAACTCAAGAGAAAATCTATAGCAGAGAAACTATCAATGACTCCAAAGAACTTCCTAGCTTGACACCATCCTCAACAACGACGCCAAAAATGTCAGCCTCCTACAATGATCTCATAACTAAGCCTTTACAGCCTTAATTCAGAGACTGAACATCTAACCTGAATAGCCACTCGATCGTCATGAAGGTGCATCTAACTTGTCAACCTAGGGACATGAACTTGAAATGGGTCAGCACTGTATGTGCACTAGGGGCTCAAGTAGTCATTGCATCCTACAACTAAGAAACACAATACTGAAAATAAATTGCTTAAAGGAAATAAAGAAAATGTTGAACATCAACCAACAACTTGAAATACAGAGCAAGAATAAAGATCTGGGAAAATAGATAGGAAACTACTCTATCTGCTTTGGCTGCAGGAACAAACACATAATAGAGTTCTAGTGGTTGTAGGAACAGTCAATGCCAAATTTTGAAGTACAAAACATGAAATAATAACAAAACTGATTACTCTAAAGAACAAATTACTCACCAAGTGGGCCCCCTTGGATGAGTATCCCCTAAGACTATCATCTCATTCATTGAAAAATGTGTAAACAAAGTAGCAACATGGCTATATTAAAAAATGGAGAATGCTTAACACATCATCAATATCATTTTTAACAACAACAATCAAGAACTAAGAACCTCTAAGAAGAATATTCAAATCCTTATTTATACTACCAAATGCTTAAATTCAGTCTATCATCTCATTCATTGAAAAATGTGTAAACAAAGTAGCAACATGGCTATATTAAAAAGTGGAGAATGCTTAACACATCATCAATATCATTTTTAACAACAACAATCAAGAACTAAGAACCTCTAAGAAGAAGATTCAAATCCTTATTTATACTACCAACTAAATAGGGCAGTCAACTCTCACTAATTGAGAGGATGGTAATTAGGGAAAACAAGGAAAAAGCGGTAGAGTGGTTACGTCTGCAGGGAATCCAGTTAGACATGCATGCCCAAACATGGACTTAGCGTTCCAGTAACACCCATGATTGCTCAATGCCATAAATATAGGGCAGTTACAATTGACTGTCATGGGGAATCTATTGCCGTCATCCTTCAGTTGACTCCTTTGAATGATTCCCCTGCATGACCATCTATTGGTTTCCTTTCTCAACTTAGCATCCACAAATTGTGTCTTGCATAGCAGTGTCAATACGCATAATAATTGCACATCTATAATCACCTTAAAGAACATTCATCAACCATATGCAAAATCAATATAGATAATCCACATAATATGCCAATGTCATTAAAACTTCACAAAGATAGGATTAAAACCAATGTCAATGGTTTGAGGGAAACATTATGCAAATATTAACATTTAACTACTAAAGTTCATGACACTGCCAACAAAAGGATGATAGATCTACCCAAAATTTGACTAAAAACTAGGCTCATCAAGGGAGAGATGATGAGGAGTGCTCACACATGTGTGACCATACCTTGGATAGAGAGGCCATTAATTTTGGAGGCTAGGCGTAAGAAGGTGTAAGAGTTAATTAGGGGTAGGTAGGATCTCACACGTGTGAGAGGAGGTGAAAGTGAGGGCTATGAAACTTGTCATTATGAGACAAGTTTGGGGAGAGGGTGAGTGAATTAAAAATTAGGAGAATAATGGTAATGATGATTATACATGTAGGTTAGATTAATTAATCAAGGATTAATCAATTTAATGGGGTAGGTTGAGTTAATAAACCATGGGTCTATTAACTAGGTTGGGGATAAAAGTTGGAGAATGGGATAATGAAGGTTAGGAAGTTAATTAATCAAGGATTAATTAACTTAACTGAGATTAGAAGGGAAGGGGGTAGTTATGGGATTAATTAAATAACTTAATTATTTAATTAATTGGAAGAACTTTAGTCTAAGAGGTGATATAATTAATTAAATAATAAAATATTTAATTAATTATAAGAAGAAGATGGAACAATTTTTTTTTTTAGACTGCAGGAATCGGGTAGCACGACCCCCTATAAACTGCAGTGCGCCTGGTAAACTTTTTAACGTGACCGGTGGCACTGGCGCGACACGCCCTCCGGTACCACGGGACGGGGGAGACTAGAACTCGTGACCAGCAGAGCCACAACGGAATTACTTAGCCAACCGAGCTAGGGCCCCCGCCCAAGAAGATGGAACAATTAATTAAATAATAAATATTTAAATTAATTAAGGTTGGGAATGGGTGAATTAATTAAATAATGACATTTAATTAATTAAGGAGAAGCATTCTCAAAATTAGGGTGACTACAGTGGATAGTGGATGGAAGGTGGAGGAATTTGGGATGTGATATCTAAGGACTATGTCATATAGGAATAGCATGGACCAACTTAGTATATGCCATTCATGATTATACACTGCAATGATTGCTAAAGGATTAGTATTCACGATAGGAGATGGGATATGTCTAGAAGTGTCAAAAATATGTTCAATAATCATGCCCTTGTCCTTATCAAGATCAAAAGTGGGAAGAATCAATGGGTACAACATAATGGGTATGTAGATATGGTGGTTGGTATGATAGGATGGTATGGATGATTGTTTAGGGAATCCAAAAGATAGATAGTAGAGGTGGATGAGACAACTTGTCCCCAAATGTAGGAACACATGGAAAATTATTTTACATGACACTTAAAAATATCTATTCATCATGATACTTGCCCAAGGTGCCATAGGAGTTGTTTTCACCACTAGACAAATAAAATCTCTTTATTATTTTAATTTTTTTAATTTTTTAATTTTTGAAAATTTCTTTTAATTTTAATTTTTTGTTTTTCTAATTTGTCGCTATATTAGAAATAAAAACACTTGAGATGCACAATATTCAGTGGGTTTTCTATATCTTCACCATCATTTTTCATGGTCAATAAGTAATACTACTCCAAGAATTACTTTACATATACCATGCTATTACAATGTGCTCTATAGATGTTACTATGAACCTCGTTGATTTCTAAGTTGGATTTTCCAAAATGTGAATGCCTTAACCATTGCATTATCTTATTCCCTACATTACAAGATGCTATTGAGGAAAATGGAATGGGAGGTGGGTTAGACTAAGGATGTATGGTGGTTATGCAAAATCTTTTATTAAAGTGATGTGATTGTAGAGATATGTTGGATAATGGATTTGGTCGTGTAAAATATGTGGATGGGAGGATGGAGTTGTGAACACATGAGTAAATTTCTAGAACCAAGGGTGATTGGGACCAACAATTTCACCCACCATACTATATTTTTCAAATGGATTGGTTTTGGATTAGATGATAGACTTTGAAGCTTTAAATGTTTGACTATAAGATTGTGGATTTTCAAAATATAGGATTTGAGATTTTTAAAGATGCTTGGACTTGTGGATTTAAAATTGGGATATATTGGGACTTGTATTTGGGACTTAAGGATTGGATTTTAGAAGGGGGAGGAAGGACTTCAATTTTTAGGATTTAGAGACCCAAATCAAGTTGAGCTTAGGATCAAAATGTTTGGATTTGAATTTTAAATTTAAGGATTAAATTTATATGAAACCTACATATTTTTGGATTGGGATGTGAGCACAAGATTTGGATATTTTATTTGGTATGTTGAATTTTTAAATTTTGAAGATGGAATCAAGTTTTGGAGATGTGGATTTGGATGTTCCACCTTGATTCATTTCTTCTCTTTATTTTGGGATTCACATTACTTTTATGCTTCCTTTTTATTAGTGGACTAAAATTTCTCTTTGGAGTGATTTTGATTTTTTACTTGATTTTGACTTGATATTGCATACCAATTCTTTTCAAAATGATGACCTATGGATTCTTGTGGATTCATTACTTCATATGTTGATGCATTCAAATAAAATATAAATTTTAGATTATGATCCCATGGGGAAATATTATCTTGAAATCCTATGAATTTTTTAATTGCTTCATCAGTTTGGAATAAGTAAAATGTTAAGAAAAAGGTGTCTCAACCTTAAAATTATAAAATTTTACTATTTATAGTAATTATTTGAGCACAAATGGATTCAAATTTTTCCACAAAGCTACAAAATTGCCAAATAAACATCTTGGTAAAGTTTTGACCCAAGGTCATCTTTGGAATTCAAGATATTAAAGTTTCTAGTTTTTAAAGTTTCAAAGTCAATTTTGAGGCAATTAGAGGCCATTTTTGGGCTTGAAAGTGGTCATAACCAAAAAATAAATTTATAGCTTGATAGAGTGCTTCACGATCTCTTCGAAAGTTCAAATGGTTCATCAATCAAACTCCTAGATCAAAATTTATGGCTTCGAAAATTTGGGTCTCCCCAATTGAAAAATGTGAAAATGTGTTGGACAAATAAAAGAGTTGTAAAGTGGAGTTACATGTGTTGGTATGTGTTTTGACACATCATAGGGCATCTTTGATTGGATGTAAGTTGGGCACCACTTTTTGGATGGTTTTAATTCATGGTTTTGTAAATACAGTTTGACAATTTCATGTATTGCATCTCCTATATATTAGGTGCTTGAGATGGAGGTTATGAGTGAGAGTATTATAGATGTTGGTTTGTCTTGGATCTCTAATTGGTGATGCTCCTCTGAATTTTTTTTTGACAAATATATTGTAATCTTGTTGATTTTAGAAAAATATATTGGCTAACTTTTAGAGTGTGGGGTTTTTCTCCCAAAAGAGTTTTCCCTACGTAAATCACTATGTTATGGTGACATTTATGTTTATTTTTGTTTAGTTTATGTAACCATTATAAAGATCTTTTTTTTTTTTGCATAAGCCTCCTTTCAAAATTAGTGTAGGAAGTTGTTTTGCTACCTTAGCTTACGTACAAGTGATATCAGAGCATGATCACCTTTGGTTTTAGTTACAAGTTTTTGAACTAATCATATTTTGAGTGGGAACTTGTGGAAAAGATACTTTGTAAAATTGTTGTAGGAATTTTCAAACGGAAAGCACATCAATGAGAATAGAAGTAGAGAAGTTTACAGGTAATAATTTTGATATGCGGAAGCTAAATATGGAGGATCTACTAATTGATCAAGACTACTGGTGATAATGTTTCAAGGCCTACAAATTCTACTTTGGTTGCTCATAATGATGTTGTGTACCATAAAGCAAAGGTTCTAATCATATTATGCATGACATACTCTATTTTAATCAATGTCCATGAGGAATCCTTTATAAAGAAACCATGGAACAAACTTGATGAGATATATAAAGCCAAATATTTAGTGAACAATATTTTCTTGAGGAAGAAATTGTATTCCTTGAGAATGGAGGAGAGTTCATGAATTGGAGAACACATAGAAGCATTCAATATGTTGGTGTCTCAATTGGAATCAGTTGGTGTAAAAATGGATGAGCAAGAGAGTTGTCAGATCTTGCTTTGTTCTTTGTCTATTTCATGGGATCACTCGTTATGGCTATCGGGAGTACTTTTTTGCCTTGAAAGTTGAAGATGTTGTGGGTTCTTTGATTTTTGAAGAGATGAAGAGGAAGGTATCCATCAATGCCAAGGAGGCCCTAAAAATTCATGGAAGACCTAAGGAAAAAGATAAGAAGAGTGAAAAGTGTGATAAATCCAAGTCCAAGGAAAAATATAAATATCCTAGAAATAACAAAACTATTTGTTGGAACTACAATAAGCCTAGAAACTTTTGTAAGGAGTGCAAAGAAGAAAACAAGAAAAAATGAAGAATCTTAACTCTAATTCTGAGTCCATAAAAGAAGATGGTAATGTGTTCATTGTAACTTTGGCCACTTGTGCAGGTAATGATGCATGGTTAATTGACTTAGGTGCATCTATCCATATGACCTATAATAGAGATTGGTTTTATGAATATGAAGAATTTGATGGAGATAAGGTGTATTTGGGTGATTATTCTTCTTTAATTGTTGGTTTTGGTAAAGTTAGAATCAATTTTCCTAGTGGTAGAACAAAAGGGATTAATGCTATGTTATGTATCCCTTGATTAACATAAAATTTATTATTTGTGAGAAAACTAATATATGCAAGTGTTTAGGTAGTCTTTTATGATGCAGGATGCAATATGGTTAGAGGTGTTATTGTGTTTGCTAGAGGTGTGATATTTGACACATTTTATAAACTTGATACTTATACTGTCAAGTGCAGTAGCACTTCTTCGAAAAGCAAGTTTGTGGCTACTTCATTAGAAAAGATGGTGGTTCCATCTTCAGTGGATGGTCATGGCTTTCGGGTATTTAAGGGTGCTCTTTTTTTGAATCAATAGAGAAGACTATGTTATGGTACCAGAGACTTGGCCATATTGGAGAAAAGGGTCTAAAGACCTTGAAAAATAAAAACATTATTAAAGAGCTGACTAATTGTAATCTTGGCCAATGATACATTGAATAATTTGGATGGGAACTAGTCATAAAGTGCATATGTATTGATGATTTATCTAAGAATCTTGGCCTATTATTTGAGAGACTAATTGTAATCTTAATTTTGATTTATGTGAGCATTGTATTTATGGTAAAAAAAACCATGATTATTTTTTCTCGAGTTCTCATAAATTTTATGGTTTATTGGATCTTATTCATTTTGATGTGTTTGGTCATGTAGAAAATCCTCCCATTAGAAAATTCACATATTATGTTTCATTTATTGATGATTATAGTAGAAGGATTTGGTTACATTTTTAAAGAGTAAATTTGAAGTTTTTCAATTGATTTAGAGAATTTAAAGCAATGGTTGAATTGTAGATTGGAAAGAAAATAAAAAATTTGAGGACTGACAATGGCGTTGAATATTTATCTAATGATGTTGATAGATTTTGTAAATATTACATGGTATTCATAGATAAAAGACAACTTTTCATTCTATACAACATAATAGAGTTGCAAAAAGAATGAACAAGACACTGATGGAGAAGGCTAGGAGTATGCTTAGTGGTGTTAGTAAAGAACACAGGTTTTGGGTTGAAGATGTTGCCTTACCAAAGTGCAATTGGAAGTTTGATGTATGTTAGGTATGCACTAGAGTAGACATTACCTAAGCAATGGGAGTTCTTTTTAGATATGTCTAATCTTGGTAGAATTCATTAGGATGTAGTTAAAAGAGTCTTTAGACATTTATGGGGTACATAAGAGTATTCCTTGTGGTATCATGATAATTTGATAGGAGATGTGCATTCCCTTCATGTTCATGGTTATGTGGTTTCAAATTGGGTAGGTGATTTTGATAGAAGACGATCCACCAGTGCTTACATGTTTATTGTATTTGGTGGCATAATCAATTGGATGAGTAAGCGGCAGTCTATGGTTGCTTTCTACACTACTAAATGTGAGTAGATGGAAGCTACTCATGGTTGTAAAGAATCCATTTGGATTAAGATACTATGTTCAAATATCAAAATAAAACAAGGTGTAGTGACAATTTATTGTGGCAATCAGAGTGCAATTTTCCTAGCTAAGAACTTGACTTTTCATGCCAAGATCAAGCACATTGATGCACATTATCATTTTGTTAGGGATATGGTTGAGGATGGTAGGATGAAGCTAGTTAAGGTAGAGACTTTGATGAACATTGTAGATTCTTTAACTAAGCTTGTGAGCACAAAGAATTTTAGATGGAGTTCAAAGTTCATGGGCCTCTTGGCTCCTAGCAATTGAATCATGGTATTGATACTCCCTTTTCTCTTGCAAGGTGTTCAACAAGTGGGAGAATGTTAGGAAAAAGGTGCTAACATTGCAATTATAAAAGCTTACTATTTATAGAAAGATTACATTTGGTCATGGATGGCTTCAAAATTTTCCCCAAAGCTACAAAATGACCAAATAAACATCTTGGTAAAGTTTTGACCCAAGGTCATGTTTGGATTTCAAGATATTGAAGTCTCCTTTTTTAAAAGTTTCAAAGTCAATTTTGAGGCAAGAGGTTGTTTTTGGGTTCAAAAGTGATTGCAACAAAAAAAAAAGTGGGTTATACATTGATAGAGCACTTCACGAGCTATCCGACAATTTAAATGGTTTGTTAATCAAACTCTCAAATCAAAATTTATGGCTTCCAAATATTGGGTCTCTCGAATTGGGAAATGCGAAAACACATGTTGGACACATAAAAAATTGTAACAAGGAGTTACACGTGTTGGTGTGTGTTTTGGCACATCATACAACATCTTCAATTAAAGATAAGTTGGGCACCAATTTTTGGGTGGCTTTAGCTCATGATTTTTTAAATATCATTTGACAGTTTCATATATTGTATCTCCTATATAGTAGGAGCTTGAGATGGAGGTTGTGTGTGAGATTATTATAGACGTTGAGTTTCCTTTGGATCTCTAGTTGGTGATACTCCTATGAAATTTTTTCTCTACAAGTATATTGTAATCTGGCTGATTTTAGAATAATATATTGGATGACTTTTGGAGTGTGGTTTTTTCTCCCAAAAGGGTTTTCTCCACTTAAATCACTTTGTTGTGGTATGAATGATATTTATATTTTTTTTAGCTTCTATAACTATTGTAAAGATATAAAAACAATTCCTAACCATCTCCTCAAGATTATTGTAGGAAGTTGTTCTGCTACCTTAGCTTCCTTACATAAAATGGTGTGTGATTTCATTGGTATTTATTGGTGAATTTAGGTGATTGAAACTCATTTTTGGTAATAGGGATGGTGGTGGAAATGAAAGGATTAGTGGAAAAAAATTCTTCATAAGAGTGATAGGGGGAATCAAATTGGGTGTTGGAAGAAGTTCCCTTATAATCTATGGAAATGCCACTAACATCCTTATTTTTTCATTAGGAGACTTGTAGCCAATGCCTTAAAATACTTGATTTGTATTAACATGTAGGGGATCCAATATTCCTTGCTCATGAAGGCTTAATAATTTACCTTTATGTTTCATAATTTGATATATTTTGTTTACAATAGGATATTTTATATTATTGAAACATGATATAATGCCATATTAGATAGATAGGAATCATTAAAGCTTCCAACGTTCTTGTCTACAAAAAGACCTAATTTAATAAAGACTGTTGGACCATGGTGATAGGATCTTTGTTTTTTCTCATCATTCATGTTCTTGTACCTTAATCAATTATGTTCCCAATATGATCAACCATGATTTTCTTATCCACATTCTCTATGTGCAATATCATTTACAACTTGATTCCCAATATGCTCATTACACTTGTTTTTCTTGTCTATGTGTTTGACAGGATCAAGTGTCTCATCATAGGAAGGGGAGGTGGTTGTATGGTGGATACAATTAGATTTAGTTTTAATGTTCTTCAAATTTTATTTCATGACGGATGGAATTGGCTTGGATGCTTTGATCTTGATTTGGTTAAGAGTATATTTGATCATGCTTTGGAACAAGCTCTTGACATCACCTTAATTGCTTTGTCTACAAGATGGATGTAATTTTCTTTGATTCAATATCCCTTATATCAATTATGTAATGAATAAAATTAATGGATAAAAGAAAACCAAACATTTTTTTGTGATACCAAGTGGCATTAAGAAGACTACCTAAAACCACTGAGTGCACAAGGTGTCATATCCAAATGTGATGACACACTTGGCATGCACACCTATACACAAAACACACTAGCACAATAGAAATCCTAAGTAAATTTTGAAACCAAGCATCATGGTTGACATGAAACATAGGTCATAGAGAAGATAAGCTTTCCCCAAAATCACTAGAACATCCTTCTAACATCCCTAAAACCCATCCTCAAAACTCATTGGGTTACGATAAGGAGAAAATCCCAAACTAACAATCTCATAACCTTAATTGAAGGTCATGGTTAAACCATGACCCTAAAAAGGTATCAAACATTGGACAATTCTATTTCTTAAAGATTAGTAATAAACTCCTAATATGTATATACCTATGGAATAGTATTAGGTTCCATGAAATCTTGATACTTCGATATCAAGATCATTGGGATTCTAATATTGGGCTATTAAAACCCCCAGTACTGCGTGACAAGACAAACAGGTATTAGAATATTGAAATCCTCAATACCCTGAATATTAGAATATGGGAAATATCAATACTATGAAAAATCAAACAGGTATTAATATCTTGAAAACATTGATAACCCCAATATTAACATAAGAAAAATATCGACATCGTGACAAATCAAATGGGTATCAATATTTTGAAAACCTTGATACCCTAGTATCACGATATAGAAAATATTGACACCACAAAAAATCAAACAAGAATCAGGATTTAAAAAACCTTAATACATTGAGTATCAAGATGTGGAAGTCCCCACACCATGAAAAATCAAATAGTAATAGATATTTTGAAAACCCAAATACCCCACGGTGCAAGGAGACATTTGCATGGGCACATAACCAATCACACTAAAAAGGGATTAACACTTTACATATAGCAACATAGTGCATAAAAAAAATTAAGTGCATTATAAACCAAGATCTCACCTAATCATACGTATAACAAGATAAGGGTCTCTCATAAAATGCAAGATATAATGATCTCAAAGATGAGGATACTAGAGGAGTGAAAGGAGTGTCATCATAACATCTTTGTAGGATAGAACATGCGACCCTTCCTTGGGGTGGAAGTACTCTTGACACCCAACACCCTAAAAGTGGTGGCATGTCCTTGGCACACACACTAGATCTATGCTAGCACCTTAGCTATATCATTGCATGGCATCCATGTTGAGTCTCTATGCACTATAACATATCATTACATGACCCACATGTTGAATCTTTACAAGTTCTCAAATAATATCACCACATTTTAATCTTGGTTCATTTAAATTATTTCATGTGTGTTTCTTTAGTTATCATTTGCTTAAAGACCATAACTCTCACCCATTACAACCTTAGATTCACTTTTAGACTCATAGAAATACTAGAGCTAGTCCTTACATACCCTATACCTCAATTCGATGTTTCTCATGAACTCAATCACCATTTTAGAATAGCAATACAATTCGAGAAAACATAAAATAGTCATAAAAACTAAAATGTTTCAATAAGGGGATTCAATAAAGGATGAAATACAACATTTCCACAAAATCATCACAAGTAATCTTCATTTGGGCATAGTAAATTAATTAAAATAGACAATTTATTTTTCCACAACCACACACACATATAGCTATTAATTTATCCTTTTAACATGCCCACACACACAAAACATGAAATAAATCAAGGACCCAATTTTTCTTTATCATTTTGAGGATTACGAATTATTTTACTTACCCAAAATTCCCAAGGTCACAATAAAATTTATGCCCTTTTCCCATCTTAGCTCCCATCCCACATGATAAAATCCAATCCAAAACCAAAATGAGGTACGAACAAATCAATTAATAGTGAGAGAAAAAGTAGATGAAATTGTGGCCTCAGTAGTTCCTATGTCAACAAAGCAGCAACATACAAACTAGAGGATGAAGACATATAAGGGTAGTGAAGACCACCAAAAGCCCATGAGAACTAGATTGAACAAGAGATCTAGTGAGTGACAGAGAGAACCAAACCCACAATACCTCCTCAAATCCTTTGAAATGACCCAAAGAATAGTTGTAATGCCGAAAATTGTACCCTATGCAATTTCGCATTCTATAAGCTCCCTTTAGCCTGATTAAATTCGATAATGCAATGTCCCCTTCACTTAACCTTAATCTTGTCATTTATCCTTCCATTTTCATCTATTAAGGTGATCTTTTATTGTGGAAAACTATGTGATGCATAGATGTTTGCGTGTCGCCGAATGTCTCAAAAAGATTCTTGCTTGCATAGTTGTTGGGATGTTACAATTTTTAAATGCTCACAAATTGTAATGCCTTTGCAGCTTGCAGATGCATCAAAAACGTCCCTTTGCATACCTATATCTCATTCAAACTTACCTTTTTGTCATTCCTTCAACCTCATTCGATCTTGCATTCATTCTAGCTCATTCTTTCACTATTCTCACTCACATTCTCTCAATCTATTAATTTATCTTACACGTTCACTCTCTACACCAACACTTCAGTTCTCTTGGCACATCTTGTACAAGCTTGGAGGTTGCGTTCTCTTCATTTTGGCATTCTCATTCACCAAAGGAGGCTAATTGTAATCTCTCTCTATTGCATTACCATCTTTATTTTGATGGCATATTATTATTTTAATTTGTATATTATCTTTATCTTGTTTACTATTTATTTTCTTCTCTATCTATCTATTTGGTTGTCTATGAAGGTGGGAACACCTATGTGGGGGTTTGATTGAGGCAAGCCCCTAAAAAAACCCCAACCATTTTTTGTTTTTGTGTGTGCAGGTTTTGAAGGTGTTGCTTTGCAAGAGGTTTCATACGTGGACCTCTTGTGAGTCTTCTTTCCTCTTTTTCTATTTTGTCATTTCTTCTTAATCTCATTAAGTTCATGCATGTTATTGTTATTTTGTTATTTTATCGCATTCTCGAGTTTTTAGTTATCAAATAGTTAGTAGGGTCTTCGTTATATTTGATAGAAAACTCTATTTTTGATATGTACGAGACTACAATGCACCACAAGGATGTTTGTGCATCGTGTTGTCATCCTTGGCCAAGAGCCTGTCAATTTTCTCATGGGACCTCTGAAGCCTACTTTATTGGTCCCTACAACTCTTACCTCCTAATTCATCATAAAACATAAAATATAAGCAATCTCCCTTCTCTTTCCATTCTTGTAACTTGAGCTTTAATCCTTGAGGTAGTCGAGGAGCATTCACCCTTAATGGGGGGTGTCAATTTTCCTCCTCTATAATAGCATGTCAAACTTGAGAAAAAACCCTCCAAAACAAAAACCTACTGAGCAAAAAACCCCAAAACAAAAACCTACTAAGCCAACACCCTTCACATCCTTTTTCATCTCCTATTATAGTTGACTTAATTTTGTCATCCTCCTTTGATATTCCTTTATGCCATTTCTTTGTCCTTCCTCTAATCATCCCTTGTTTAGTACTTTTAATTCTTTCAATTTTAATAGGTTTTATTTTATTTTTATCCCTTTTATAATGTGCCTTACCCTTTCCTAATTAATATTAGGTAATGAATAAATTAAATTACACCTTAATCACTTGGAATGTTTTACCCAAAATTATTTTAATGCCTTGCATAATATAACTAGGCAAGGATTCACTTGAACCAATGAAACAACATATGGGGAAATACAAATCCACAAATGAAATATGTGTACAACACATTTATGATTCACTTCACAGCACATGCAATCTCTAAAATCTCCATCGATTTAATCCAAGTTAATATGTTCAGACACAACTCATACACAATTTGACTATGATAAGAAATAGTGAACACATTAGGCCCAATGCGACATCTCCAATATATTCATTGATGGGGAATAACCCAGACCTGCATCACCAAGTGGGGAATAACCTTATACCTACACACTCATTTTAGACATTAAGTGCACTAGTATCCATATATAATAGTTGAAATAATGTAGAATCACCCAATAAGGTACAACAACATCCCATAATTTAATAAGTAAACATGATAATCAATAAAATCATGAATGTCAACATGGTAATCCTAACCTCCATCTATAAGCACACATATAAATATGAAAGCATCGACAAGGTATTGTAAAATGAAAACATAGTCAAATTTACATGTGAAAGAATCTCCTGCATTACATAGAGCACACATAGAATCCATATGCCAATACAAAATTACATCAATAATTCTTTTACAATAAGAGAATGCAATAAGACGATCAACATGATTACATTTGAATCTCAAAATATTTAAGTGCAAAAATCATGGGTATTATAGATTGAACCTTTAATATACTCCCCAGATAGTATTCTTTGGATTGTGGGATGTCTTTGGCCTTATGATGCTTATTATATTATATATTTTATGGATCTCACAAAATATACATGTTTTCCTTCCCACATGGGTTGACTTGCAAGGATGATAGTTCTAGGGGCATCTTCAAGATGCTTAGTAGGTGATGGATTGATAGTATTCTTATATAATGGTATATTTATTTGGATGGGATGGTGCTAGGGGGCTCTTGGATAACCTTAATAAACTTTCGGCTAATGAATCTATTTCCTACAATACACTTGCAGTTGCTAAAGGATGATGGCATTGGATTGGGGATGTTACAAGACTCCTTTTTATTTCTATGTCAATGATGATTGTTCACTAGTGGTCCTTGGATAAAGTAGGATTGGATGATTGATAGGATTGTTGACTAGACCATTGATAGGTTTGTGAAGGTTTAGATCATAAGGGAATTTAACATAAGAATAAGGATTTGGTTTTATTTTTGAGGGTTTTGAATTTGGACATAAATTGGCTTTGAGGGTCTTTCCCTAGAATGGTGTTACCCTTATCAAGGTTACCATATGGATGACTAATAAATATTTGATTTTGGCCTAGGGGAGAGATATTATTAGTATATTCTTAGTCAAAAGGCTCTTAATTATTCATGATGTTTAAATTTAAGCTTATGGAAAGCTTGTTCAAAATTATGTCATAAAAGGTATCATTGTTATATTCATCTTAATTGACAAGGCTACCATCATTGTCATTTTCAAAAGGGTTTCTAGATTGATTAATAAAATAATAAAGAAAGAGGTCCATTGGTTTTTCTTGTTTATATTTTGAGTTTTTCACAAGGAGATAGAATACAAATTAGACAGAACAACACCCTAACTATTCAAGTGGGAGTGTTCGCACTTGTGAGACCACGTATATACTTTGATCTAGGCATGGAGAGTAGGGCCCATGGAGAGGTGCTAACCAATTTTAATCCTCAAAATCACTCTATTGTGTGAAAGGAGAGAATATGTGACCTAAAATTTCTTTAGGATATCACAAATATGAACAACCAAAGGTTTACTGTGCAAGGCTCAACTAAGAAGTACTCGATATACTTGATAGTACATAAGGCCCAAATATGTGAAATTAGGGTGTATTTTATAATGGCTTGGTTTGAGAGGGTAACCCACTCTCCTCTATCACTTAACAAGATAAATTATCTTACTATTTTAGCCTAAATAAAAAATGCACCTTGAATGGAGGAGTCTTTTAATTCTCCACCCAATTTATATACATCATTAAAACACATGGGTGTGGATCAACACTTGGTGATGAAATCCAAGTCAAGTTCACCTAAAAATATAAAATTAAATAAGTGACTTAATTTTATCTCTAATATTTCCCTAAGGCATGAGGAGAGAATGAACACAAGGCCCCTTGGGATATGCAAGTGAAGAGATTTGTTAAATTCATATTTAAGGTTGCATTAAGGTGCAAGAGGAGAGCATACAAGGTCAAGTCATGACAACATGTGCACAAAAACTAATGATAAGGTCACTTTTAATCCTCAAGATCATACTAAGATGTAAAAGAAGAGCATACATGATACAACCCACACAAACACAACAAACGAATTTGATTTATTCCTTAAGATCAAAAAACTAAGTGACTAAAAATGGTTTAAAATTTTGATCTTTGACATGTTGTTGGTAAATGGATTTATCACTACTATATTTCATTATTTTAGCCTAACTCAACCAATGGGTGGTGACAAATTATTTATAGCCATTGGAGAAATTGTTACGGGGCTAACAATTTTCCTTTGCATTTGAGAAGGGAAACTCCCTCTTATGGTAGATTTTTCTATTTTTTGGGGTATGATTTTGACCACATAGTAGAAAATGTGTGAAATAATTAAAAACTAAAAGAAAAGGAGAAAACCCTAGATAAGGCTAATATGAAGTTAATAATTTAGTCTTTCTCAAGATAATAATGAATTATTTTTAGACAGATTAATTGACGCAAAGATTCATTCCATAAAATAGGTGTTTTCAAAGAGAATACTAGAACTAGGGTTTGAATGAGGGGAAAATGATAAACATGAGAGAAGGAACATTCACCTAGTGATTTTCATATTCATAGATTAGAAATTCACTTGATATCAATATCCAATGTCACATATAATAAATAATGTAAAGAAACAAAATTCATTGTATTTATGACAAAGAGAAAATATATCATAAAGGGGTACAAATTTAACGTAAGAAAAACATACAATATAAAGATGTAATACACAAGATCATAGACCAACAATGTTCCTTCTATATTTATTCAAAAAAATATGAGAGCTCAAAGACTCTTTTCATTCTTTACAATGTGTGGAAATAAAAAATTCCTTCAATTACAAGAGAACCTTATATATAAGCTCCCTTCCTCTTAACTAATTTTCTAGTTAACAACTTAGTAGATATCAAAGTAAACTTACTTGTTTAACATTTGGTTATAATATGAAGTTCATTTTATTAAGTCATTATAAATGAATTAATTTACAAAATCAATGTAGTAATGCATGAATAAAGAAAATAATCTTTAACCCTATTGAGGAGGTGGTGAAATCCTTTTAGTACTTTACTCTTTTGAGGCTTTAAATTATGGAGACAACTACTATGGAGGATATCTAAACTTGTAACTTTTGAATTTTTCTATTGTAGGTGCTATCAATTTGGCTCCTAGTATAATGTTACTAAGGAGGCATAATTCTCAATTTGTTAATCCCTCACTTATCTCTTCAAGATTTCTCTGAAAATTTGAAATACCTTTTCAATAGGCTATTGAAGATGATATAATGCTTAATTTCACCACGATCTTAACATTTCTAATCTCTTTTCTGAAAATTTCTTCCAAAATCATATTGTTGAAATTCTTCTTGTTGATGAGAAAATTAGCCAACTCAATTTCATCTTCTATAATTATATCAAAATAAAAAGCTAAGAAATTAGCCTAAATTTCATACTTTATTGAATTGCAATACTTTATTATCATTTTGAATTCCATTATTGATTGTTTCAAAACCAATAATTTTCACTCTACCTCTTTGAGCCATGAGATAGATTCATTCTCTTCAACCTTATTAAATACTTTTTCAAAGACTAGAAAGTTTATGCATGTTTTCACCATTTCTTGAAGGTCTTGGATCACCACTTGCCATATGTTCTCTTCTTGCTTTGTAACTTGAAACTATGATTGTACCTCATTTTTCTTTGTCTCAATTCTCTTATATAATTTTACAACCTCTTTGATTTAAAATAGCCATCAAGGGTAATTTGTTCTACCCAATATTCAATTGCTCTGCTATAGGCTTGATATTTTCTAGTCTTCTCCATGATCTATTTACATATCTCTAATAATGATGATCTAGAAGAATTTTATGGTAAAGTATCAAGAGGTTGTACAAAAGTTTCAATAATGTATTTAACATTTTATGTTAACACATGCACTAATTTTTCAAGTTGTTCTCTAGTTTATTTCCCTTTTTCCATCATTTCCACTAGTTTGGCGGCTATCACTTAAAATTTATGGATGTCACTCTTGTGTGAAGCTAGCCAAGATCAAATCTAGAGACATCATAATATATTTATGTCATCTCTTCCTCATTATTTTATGCAATGGGTTTGGAAATTTCCATAAATCATGTGCCAAAGGAAGGTTCATCATCAACCTTGATGTAACACAAGATTCCTTGGGTTGTGGAGACATTTGTAGCAACTTTTCTATGACATAAAAACTAGGATTGATCACTCAAGTGTGTTTTCTTTCTTCACAATCATCTCTTTATTCAAGGAATTTAAGGGAATAGTGTTCAATTTAAATTGGGGCTAGAAGAAGAGGAAGTGATAATTAGAGGAAAGGTGGCCCTTGGAATAGTATCAAAATTGTATTATTGATTGGTGATGAAGGAGAGAAAGATGGAGGAGGTTGGAAAGGAGGAGGAGATGGAGTAACATCAATGCTAATAGGTTGTACCTTGCCTTCACCTACATGTACTTGGGAGGTACCCTTGGCATCTTGATAAATAGTAGATGATGGCCTTTGAGTGTCCCCCTTATTACAAGTGTTATTCCCTTATTCCAGGATCTTCTCCATCAACACCTCCAGTTTCTCTAACTTTAGATTTGGTGGTGTAGGTTGTAGTAGAATGTTGTGTTCCAAAGGCTTTTTCTTGCTTTTCATTCCATTTTTTTCTCCTAGAATTAATGCTCTTGGTAGGAGGCCATATAAATAGCTATCTTAGTATCTATCCATATCTAAGTCTTCTAGAGGATGAAGAGTGTTATTTCTCTACTGTCTTTCACTTCTTTATCAACCAAATTAATGGATGTGATTGGCTATAATTGGTTGGAAAATGTGAAGACGTAATCTATCATGTCGATGTCATCATTAATGTGTCCTAAACATCCCAACCCAAAATGAATATTTTTATTTGGTCAATTTCTAACCATGTCCAATCTCCTTCTAAGCTAAGGTGTAAAATATCCTCCCAAAAAATCCTCTAAATGAGAAATATGAGTATATGCCAAAAAATCCTCTCAATGAGGAACATACATATTATGCTAAGCTAAGGTGTAGATTATCTTTTACATGGTTTTTTTGTTAAATGGGAGCCTTTCTCCATAAAAATGCATACAGATTTTTCAAGAGATCCCTCAATATTCTAAGTGTTAGATATGATTGGCATGTGTAATAACTAAGACCTCTACAAAAGGGCATAGCTAGTTTCTTGCTTTCTTTGCATCTTTTTTTTCACTACTCAAATTTTACTACATACCTCAATGAGGATTAAATGGTCACTCCCATAATTAAGTAGCTTATATGGATAATCTTCAAAACCACCAATCTGAATGTATATAAACTTTGAATATTGAATAAAATAGTTCCCATATTGAGTAATCAAGTTGGCCACTTTAGGACAAATTTTGAGTCCAATATTTCCACTCATATTTGTAATTGGCAACATAGTAAAATCATAATTAATCCTCCTAGATTTTTTTTTACTTCAAGTTGGAGTTGTAGGAAGAAATCATATATTTTTATAGTGGCATGTATTCACCTTGAGTTTGCACACTGGCGCATGCTTCCATGTTTTTAATTGTGTAAAATAAATATGACATGTAAAAGTACTCATTTATTGTAAAATTAACCAATTGGTTATGCAATCTATCACTTATTATCTTACCCCAATCTATGTATTGTTGTCCATAGCATATCATCATTATAAAGTGACACATCCAATAATCAAAATAAGTTGTCACTTTGTTTCCCACTATTCTATTCAAGAGTTTAATCATATCTAAGATGTATTCATTAAAATGTGATCTCTATAAGTTCTTAGGAAACTATGATTTTCCCGTCTTGGGAAATTTTAACCATTACTTCACTATGTTGTTAAGACACAAATCCTTTTTCTTGGAAGAACCAACCTACTTCTACTATTTTTATATTCTCATATCCATATCTTTGGGAAAGCATAAAAGTAATATTGAGAGAATGGCCATCCAACTTAGCTATCAACTGATCATTAATAACTTTAATTTATCTAGTATCAAACATATAGTATTTCAAACATGCCAACACTGTGTCTATGCAATGTAAAAAATTCAGGAAACATGTTGCATGAGCTAAACTACTAAAGAATGTGGTTTCTACAATTGGGGTTCTAGGGGATTTTACATCCTTTTTCCAAAAGTCCTTCAAGTTTATATGTCCCAATTTGGTGTCTCGCACCTAAGATAAGTAATTATCCAAAATATTAGTGTGATCATATCCTTGGCATTCACAATTCATTTTTAGAGTTTTTGATAGCAAAAAAAAATGTGAGCTAGGGGTTCTAAGATTTTCTAGTAGATAAATAGGGAAAATGGCTTATATTCAAGTGGAGGATAGCAAAATGCATAGATTTTATGAAGCAATGGTTTTTCAAATTAGAAGCATGGAAGAATGCATCAAGTCTACAACTAATTTGAAGTAAATAACTACCCAATGCATGGAAAGGAAGCTATAATAATTTTAGAGGGCATGAATTTGGCCTACGTTGGTACATTGGTTGAGGACTAGTTAAGAGTAACTTTGGTTGTTGAGCATAGTGAGCTAGAAATGGCACGATTTTAGTTAAGGTTCACAAGAGAGAAATAGGAATTTGAAAACTATTTGTACAAATGAACCTAAAATATCTTTAATATCTCACCTCTAATATCTTTATTAGCACTCAATTTTTTCAAAATTATGTATGGAGTTTTAAAGGTTATGAGAACTTTAAAATTCCCTAACGTTCTTATTCACATTCACTATGGCGATGTATTTTTTATCACTTCTAACTTAATAATTGAAACCCAATCAATACTTTGTTGACACTTTTAATTGTTCTCAGAACTGTGTTGGAGGTTTGAGTGGGTATGAGAACCATTAGATTCACCAATAATAATTTTATTTGTAATTTTCTTACTTCTTAATTCTAAAAAACATTCTTTCATTAAGCATTTAAATGTTTTTGACTTTTGAGAGGTTCCGAGAACCTTGGAAAGTGTTGATGGTGTTCTCTTTACATACTGTCAAGGATTTAAGAAGTTGTGAGAACCAAAAAAAATGGTGACACTTTGTCTTCAAAATATTGTCAAAGGTTTTGGAAGTTATGAAAACTTCTTGAAATTTTAATGAGTACTTTCTTTTGATCTTTATCAATGATTTGAAAGGTTTCAAGAACATTGAAAATGTCATCAAGCTTTATTTCTTTACAAGGAGAATCTTCTCATTTCTACTTTAGATCATGGCTTTGAGGATTATAGAGAACCTTTTAGGGGGTTAGGAAGGTTATGATAACTAAGAAAAATTCCAACATAAAGAAAATTCCAAAAATCTATCAAAGGTTTAAGAACTTTAGAGAACCAAGAAAACACTGATGAGTTGTATGAAGATACTTTATTAAAGGTTAAAGGAGTTCTACAAACCATAGAAAATGCCAACAAAGGCTCATACACCTATTTTGGTGTGGTTTTATTAACCAATGAAAGTGTTGATACGTATTTCAAAGGATCTAAAGTTTTAATAAAGACTCTAAGGACTTTGAACTTGAAATCCCTATGATTCTTAATAATTTAGCACACTCAGACCTAACACTAGTTGAATTAACAAGGTATAATGTTGGACCATTTTTTTTAAATGACTTGGTCAAATTGCAAGTAACACATGTGAATCTACACACAAGTGTCAATAGTTTCAAAAAATAAAATCTTCGATCTATGATTTCACTACACTCAAAGAGAAATAGCAATAAAAAACAATCACCACATAATCATAAAATAGAATTATCAAATAGAAAAATGGATACAACCAACAAATTCCTTATGATTTCCTAATCAATTCCAAAAAAGAAATTGCCAAATTTTGATTTTATATGCAAAATTTATGCTTATTGTAAGAAAACATAGAAAAGTGAACATTAAATGGAATAAATGATATCTTAGTAAAAATGAAGAAAATTTACTTATAGTTTTGTAAATTTCTCAAAAAAAACTTTTTAATACCTATAAAAATGCAAAAAATTGACTCTATGAGAAAATTATGCTCATTTGAAAAAATAGCATATTTTAGGAGTACAAAAGGGTCTATGGCCTAGGAGGTGGGCACTACCAGATGGGAGACACATGGATGGTAGGATGTGATGAGGTGGTGGTGACGATATTGGTCATTAAAAATATTGTTGGTGGCAATGAAGGTTATATATGTAGTACCAAATGCCCACCAACACTAGTGGCAATATGGTCAACAAGGTCTTGGCCCTCATAGGCTTTAAAAAGGGTTTTTTAATTTAATTTTTAAATTGATTTTTATTCGATTTTTTATTAATATTTTAAAATTACTATTTTTTATCAACAAGGAAGGATTATTTAGGCTATCCCCACACCAATAGAATCCACAAGGGGGACCTCCTCCCTTTCAACATATTCAACTTAAAAACCACTTAATCAACTTTATTCAAAATAGAAGCCACAATAGAAGTCCAAGAGCCACCACCTCAAATTCCAACTTAAGATGTCAATTTTGGGATTCAAAAATGGATCTCCATCTTGAGAACTTTATGGCCTTTCCATTTAAGCACAATCCCATTAACAAATTAACAAATTTTTAATTTTTAAAAAAATATAAAATAAATTAAAGTGATTTTGAAAAATTACCTTGCCAATCAAGCAAAACCTCAAATCGAGCTAAAGAGAGTTTAAACAAAACAATGCAAGATAAATTTATCAACACAAACCCTCTTTGTTAAAGTTGATTTCTTGAGATACAATGAATGTGGATGATCAAGGATGCATGCAAGATTTTTGTAGCATGTGTCGATCAAGCTATAAAGATCATATAATATTTTTTATCAAGGATTGGGTTGAATTATAGATGTTTGGTTGAGGATGTGAATAGTGAGGATTTGATCTTCAATAAATGGTGGGTATTGATTGAGATGATTAGAGAATCTTCATTAACTAAGAATATTCAAGAAGAGTTATGACAGCTCCTTAGTGGGATCTAAAATGGGTGAAGGTGATTAGTTATTTTTATTTATTTATTTTGACTAATTAGTTGTGCATGGGTTAAAAATAGATGTGAATCATAGAGGGTTTTTGATGGAACAAGTAGATAATTAGAATTTTTAATTATTTGTAGATATTAAGTGAAAATGGATTTATTTATTTATTTTGGAATAAATGAATGAGCATCAACCTAATTAACTAAATAATATGAATTATTTAATTAATTAGTGGTTGTAAATGAAAAAGGGAATTAGCATGGTAATGGTATTAAGATGTGATGTTGAGTGTGGTATTAGGAGGTTGTGAGAATTAAGCATTTACACTACTCACCCATGCCTTTAATTTATAGAGTTTCGGATTGAGTGAAACCACCAAGAGGTATTTAAAACCATGGAAGAATTTGAATAACATGTCTCTCGATGTTCAAAATACATGCAAGATTTACATTTAAGAGGATCCTACCACACCAAGAGCACCATGCAAGAGAGAGAACCCCTATGCAATTTGTGACCTTCAACTGCCCAAATAGGAGCCCATTTTTGGGGAGACTAGTCTAAGTTGTAACTCCTTTCAATGCTCTTAAACCTCATGCTAATAGTTAGGAAGAATCTTATGGATCCTCAATAGTACCATTTACACATTCAACACTAGATTATCACAATTTCTAACTAGAATCACATGATTACAACCTAAAAACCCAACATTAAATAATACACTAACATTAAGTGTACAACACACTTAGTAATATCATTAAAAAGAGATTAGCATAGGAAAGGGAAAGAAAAAATTTCGAGTGAGAGTGAGATAAGAAAAGTGGCTTATTTAGTACATCCCAAAGAAAATGAAAACAAATAAAATTCCAAAGCTATAGAGAAAGAGGAAATAGGAAAGGAAATACTTGTAGGCACAATTTGTGAATAAATCCATACAAAATATATAAATGGTACAAATAACATGATATAAATCAAACAACAATAAAAAAACCTACACTTTATTTAAAGAAAATAATGTGCCAATTGTTATTGAGATAGAAAGGAAACATGAATTAGGAAAATAGTGATAGGGATGAGATCAGTTTAGAAGATGTAGTTATCATAGAAGATAGAGATAGAATAAGAGAAGAGGTAGAGCTCCTTGTACTGATAGACTATAGGCCACATTTATTTGAATTGAATCAAGAGACAAGAGTAAGATTTGGAAGAAGAGGAGCAATTAAAAGAAATATTATAAGATAATTATGAATTAGGACATATAGAATTAGAAGAGAAAGTAGAATATTTCCAGTCAAAAGGTGATCTTCTAGAAGATTGTGAGGAATTGGAAGATATAACTTGAGGTATTATTAGGTATTGTTCATTGAATATGTAACATGTTTAGAAGATTGTGATAAATTAGGAGAAATATAATATGATGAGAAGGAAGCATGAAGTGAGATCATAATTATAAGGAAGAAGAGAAAGAGAAAAAAAGTGAAAAGGAAAAGTGAGAAAATAGAGTTAGAGAAATGGTATGGAAAGTTATTACACTAAAAAAAACTAATTATAAGAGGAAATTTTGAACCACTAAACCAAATGTCACCTCATGTACCACTTGAGGCAAAGAGAGAATAATTGAGATTAGAGGACAAGCATTTGGATTTGAACTTAAATTTTATAGTGTTTAGGGAAAAAATAATTTTCTATTGAACATGAACGAGACAAGGGAAACATTTCCCACTAGTGAAATGTAGAAGAGAATAATTCTATGGTAAATAGAAACCCCAAAAGTTGAAGTGAAAACAATAACACGTAGGGGAACAATTGGAGTTCTACTACTTTACCCCCCAAAATGAGTACCATAAGGAAGCAACTAACATTTTTAGTTAAAATTACCATGTGTGTGATTGACTTAATGGTTAGCACTTAAATCCCTTGTGCAAATGCATATCAATCCATAACACCACTCACTTGAGGCACACTAGAGTCCTAAACCCTTGAACAAACCTACAAATTGTAATATTTAGATCCTACAAAGTAATATTAAACATTATAAATGCTTAAGCAAATTCATACCATAAATCCACCATAACTTTTCTAAATTAATATATTTTGTCAATTATTCATACAAGACTATTTACAATGGGGTTTACCCAATGTTGTCTCAACTATTTTTTGATTGCTTTAAATCTAACCTAACTTTATTCTAATTTATTCCTTTTAGAAAGCACATAAGCCCAAATTTCCTTTACTCTTTCCATAAACTATATAGAATGATTGATATTCATAATAACTGACGGTGTTTTGATAGAAATATTTATGAACAGTCTTTCGATATCTCTGGCGTATTGCATCAGATCCAGTTTGATTCCATCAATGCCGATAACTCCAGCTGAGACTGAGATTTTTATTACTGAAATTCACTATGCATAAATACATATGACTAATAGACCAAAGATATAATGTCAATTTTGTTGTAAATAAGTTTACCCGGGGATATCTACTCAAAATTTAAGATGGAATGAAAATTTGTAATGTTGAGAGCGTAAATACCATAAGGTATGACATCACCAAAGTAACAACTAGTGTATGAAGAAATGATTTGGTGAGGCTTATGAAAACTACATGTATGACATCTAAAAATTATATGTTTTTTATTAGAGGTATAACACATTATTTACCGTACTTTATGTGGACCATATAAGAACTATCATCATGAACACCCTTTCAAAGTCACCATGGAAGAAATTAATGCATTGAGAGGTAGGGTGGATTCTAGCACTCGGATACCATAGCATGGATATACAATGTCAACACTTGGAATAGCTCTCAACATGTTTAAACTTAAGGTGCATAATCCTAGATGAAGAATTAAGAGGATAGATATGGAGGATGGTAGAATAATAGATTTCACAAATGCTACAAGTATAGTTATAAGGGAGGATGTCAATGTGAGTTTGGAAGGACATAATGATAAGATGGAATTGATTTATTTTAAATGTGTCAAGAAAGGAAAACTAGCACAAACTTGCACTAATAATATAGTTTTCTATGGACTTTACAACAACTCATTACACAAGTCCTTTAATAGTCCAATAACAATATAATTTTGCATATTTAAGTTAGAAGATCTAGCTAATATGTCCTTTAATGATTTATAAATTAGCAAGGATATTCCACTTCTTATTTCATCAAAAATGAATTCTTACTCTAAAATTATTGTTCTAACTTCGTTCACTTCATATACTTCATTCACACAATACTGTAACCCTCCACATTAACAAAGCATGCTACATACATTACACTCATGGCACTAATATATTCTAATTTGTATGTTAGGAGTTTATTGAATGCTTATTCCTACTTCTTGAGAGTAATTAGGAAATATTTCTAGTTAATCTTTCATGAATTTGTTTTATTATTTAACAAAGATTGACTTATGAACTTGTAAGCATTGAAAAAGTAATGGAATGTTCACTCACACTCACAAATGAGTGAGAACACAAGGTTTTCCCTAGAGAAACTTGAATTAGTAAAAAGCTTTAGCAAAGGGAAGACTAGCTTGAAAATGTGATTATAAGTATTTTCCTTCATGGTGCTAATTGCATTCATCATAACCTTGACATATGACCCTTGCAACCCAATGGACGAGTGCCCATCATATTGCAATTCACCAACTAGAACTATGTGCACTCAACTAATTGGTCTAAACTCCCAAAAATCCTCACTTTTATTTCCAATGGCTATAAAAATGACTAATGAAGGCTCAAAAACTATGCCCCTTTGACACATTCTATGCTCAAATTTGTTCAAATACAAGGTAAACAACACACTAAGAATATTAACAATGTAATGCTTTAATATGATTAAGATATGATTAAGCTAATAAACTTTAATAATGAAATAATGAAGAAGCAAGTAGAAATCAACAAACACAAAATTATACACATAACACTAGATGTATGTCAAGAAACTTGCTCAAGAAAAACTCCACCACCAAAGAGACCCAATTTTTTATTAATCCTTAAAGAAACAAGTCATCAATACAATCTACTGTAGTGTCAGAAAATGTACTTTACATTTTCACACTATGTTTGCATCCCCTTAATTAATTGGACTTAATTAAGCCTCTAATTGACCCAATTATGCATTCAAAAGCCTAATTAATTTCGTTTTCTGAAAGGGGAACCTACATTAAAGAATTGCAAACATCAATTTAAACACCTTGGAAATTAAGTGTCCTAGATTTAGGGCCTAGGACCCATTCGCCCAAGGGCGAATGAGTCCTCCTTAATTCTTAGGTCCCAATTTTTAATATGTTTTTGGCAGTATTTTTATGATTCAAATTCAAGTTGCAATTGTCGGCTTTTGAATTTCAATTGTTGGGAAATTAGAAAAATACCTATAAATACCTATCCTTTTTATCAATTCAAAACATCTAGCAAGAAGGCAACTTTCACATGAGCAAATATTATTGTCAAGAGCATTCAAGAGCAAATTTTTCAATCAATTATTGCAGCAATCAAGATCAAGATCATCATGTCAAAGTTATTTGCATTTATGCATGTTTTTGGAGCTAACATTGTGATGTAGGATTCAAGTTTTCAAGCATCCAATCAAGCCATTTCATGCAAGATCTAATCCTTAGAGAGGTGCTAGACTTCAGTACTCCAAGGGCAGCCATTAAAGGGTTTGGTGAGTTGCAACAAGCTAGTGTTCATTCATCATTCCTTCCATTTATGATTTCATTTCATTATCAAGGTTTAATTACCAAACTAGGGCTTGACCAAGGAAAACCCTTATACACCAAAAATAAACATTTTTCTCCTCTTTGTGTGTTTGTAGATTTATAGGTGAAGGAGGAGTGAAATTGGATCAAAAGTGCAAAGTTGTCAAGACACGAAAACTCATCTACAAAGTTTGTTTTCAACCTTCTGACAATAAAACATGGAGAAATTAGAACCTTAGACCCAACATCAGATGACTGCAAAAAAAAAATTCAGAAACAAGATACAAGGAGACATTCGCCAGAACAAGATGCCTTACTATCACTTTTGGAGTCAGGTACAAACCATCTTAACCTTCTTAGATCTGCTAATTAATGATTGTTTCTAATAGTATTATCATAATAATTTGCATTCCAAGTGGTAGATCTCAATTATTAGATCATTAATGCACTTTTATTCATATCACAAAAGTGCCTTCCAGTCATATATTGGGGTGTCCAGATTTGGCTAAAGTGTCCTTAGACATTTTTTGGGACAAGATTTTATGGGTTGGTAGATATCATCTTGCGACCCCCAAATCTGCTTGCAAATTGTATTTTTTGTTAGTAATATGTTTTAAATCTACATTCCAAGTTTTACATTACATAATTGAGCTCATTTAGTATTTTTAGTTTATCTCCCCAAAGTGCATTTCAGTCATATTTTACACTTCTCTGTCATAAGGAAGGAGAGATCACATAGTGTCCCAAAACTTGGATTTGACTCACCTTAAGGGTTGTAGGTCAATTCTAATCTCTTGTGGCACTATCCTTCTTCCTAATGAAATTGGAAAAGGTGGATTTGTGATTAGGTGGACACCCCCCACCTTTTTGTGCTTTTTGGCATAGGTCCCTCATTTCTAGGTCCTCCTATTTCACCCATCCACCATTTTCCTTCATTTCATCTATTTATCACTCTAATCTAACAATAGTATGGCAATAGAAGTGTACCTACAAAGAGCACATGAATCCACTATTTCAAGCCTCAAATACATAGGAAAATAAGAAACTAGACAATAGAATTGTCCATGTTTACTCATTCCATGAGGTTTGGAGACTAGACATTATTTATTATCTACAAAATTAAATACAATTTGTAAGTTAATGGCACACCCAATCCTAACAGAATTAAAATCCTAAATGACAAGAATATAAAGACAAAACATGCTACCCATTACTTCATCTTCTTACACATTCAATCTAGATAAAAAATTTGGTTCATCCAAATTGGTAATTATGAAATTTTCCTTGATAGAAATGTAACCACCCCTTTAGTGCTCTATTTGTCCTCATTTCAAAAGGAAAAAAATTGTATAAAAACTTGAAACAAGGTGACATTTTTTGAAAGTGCATAACTTTTCGAGAGGAATATAAGCATGTAAGAAAAATCAACTTTGGATGTTGCGAGACTAATATTTATCCCTACAAGACAATTACATATAGGAGGCTAAAACAATGCACAACCTCTTAATAATAGTCACTAAACTTGAACTATTAATTTTAATGATGAACTATTTCCATTTTTTTATCATCTAAGGGAGAAATTGATTGAAGTGAAAAGCATGAGGTCTTGAAACACATGGTACACATTGTGGAACAAATTAGATAAAACCCACAAATCCCAAGGAAGAATGGAGTAATAAGGAGAGGGAGGATAGTGCCACCATATTAATATGATTCAAGATGAAAGCCAAGAATCTATCTAGAAAGAAAAAGAGCCAACAAATGAAGAGAAAATATAAATAATGTCTCTAGAATAAAAATAGAAGGTAGATTGGTTGTAGTAATTACAAGACTTGTGAGATAACAGAAAGGAGACAAATGAATCTCACATAAACAAACAATGAGACCATAATAAAAAGATTCAATTAGAAAATATAGATGTGAAGAAAGGAGAAAAAGAAAAATTATGAAGTTGTAAGCAAAAAGACAATTAAGGATCAATTAATTGCTCAATTTGATAGAAGATAAAAGATTGGTAAAATGAAGAAAGAGGAAGTAAAGAACATGAAAATAACAAAAAAGATGAATAACAATCGTCAAATTGAGTCTGAGGCTAGGGCTTTGAGTAGCCTCGGGAAAATCCTTGGCAGATGAAGGCGCTAAAGCGTATCGTCGTGCAAACTAACCTATATTCATGGAAAATCCATCCGCTCTTTTGGAGACGTTTGCAGGATTCAGGATGGAGCTTCGGCGGAGCAAAAGGATCTAAAGAAAGCGGACGAAGCACTTCTGGGGAAAGGGGCGTAGAAGTTTCCAAAGATCCGTATGTGATTGGTAAGGCAGGGGGAAATGCAGGGCCTGCCCAGAGGCCTCAATCAAACTGGGAAGTTCAATGCGCCAAGAAAGGCTTTGGCTCGAAGGTTGGGGGAAGCCGTTTAAAGGAAATCCAAAACCAGGCTACGGGGAAGTCATCTGAAGCAGTGAAGGCTAATAAACCTTTGATTTCCTTGCAGGAAGAGCTTGAAGCTGAGGTTTTGCATAATGTGGAAGTTTTTTCTCATCTGGGACTGATAGGACGATTTAGGGGCTTTTGGCCTCGTTTGTGTGATCTACATAAGTGGATTTCTGAGCAATGGGAACCTATTGTAGACGGAGGCATCCAAATCTACCCAGCAGCCAGAGGTTTTTTTATGGTGGTTTTTGAATCAATGGTTGACAGAAACAAAATTCTATGTGACTACTTTTGGAGCTGGGAGGAGAAGTTTGCTCTGTCATTGAAGCCTTGGCATCCAACTTTCAACCCTGCAACAAAGACCTTTGATAAAACTCCTCTGTGGGTAAGACTTCCAAATTTACCCCTTCATTTTTGGTTTGACTCCTGCTTAGAAGCTATTGGGAACTCTTTAGGGGATTTTCTGATGGTTGATGAAGGCTCTTCGAATCTATTGCATTCCACCTATGCCCGGATTCTGGTGGAGTTGGATGTCTCAAAGGCGCTACCAGATGAGATTTCAATCAAAACTTCCAAAGGTTGTTGGGTACAGCCCTTGGATTATGAAGGGGTACCTTTTCGTTGCAGGAGATGTTTTCAGATCGGTCATATTGCAGCACAATGTGTTAAACCCAGGTGGTCTAAACCTGCAACATGGTGGCATGATGTCTCACACAGACATTACGCAGTAGAGAAACAAAAGGAGTGCAACGGAAAGCAAAATAAGAACAGTCCCCAGGCAGGGAAAAGCACTGAACTTCCTCAAGCTAATAGGGATGCAGAACAGATGGGGGAATCGGGTCAGGACAAGTCACCCATCTCAAAGGGTGTCGAGGAAGAAAGAGATATGGAAGTAGAAACAACGTTAAAACTGCATGGGGCTAAAACTCTGGAAGGAAGGGAGAAAACAGGCCCGTTAAAATTACAGGAAAAAAGGGTGCGTTCTGGAGTGATCAGAGGTCAAAATGGGCAAGAATCGGTGGAAGATTCTCATGCACATAAGGGTACATCTGAAGCATGGCGAAAGGAGGAGGCTGCTTTGGAAGATGGTGAGCTAGATTTGAATGGGAATTATTTGGAATGGCAGAAGGAGGCGGAAAAGGTGGAGGACGGTTGGAAAATTGTCCTGGGGAGGAAAGACAAGAGCCTCAAAAAGAGAAGTTTCGCTATGGTCCTTCGGTCTCAGACCAAAACAAGGCCAAGCAGAAAGTCAAATTTGTAATTTTGTTTCTAGGCCTCTCTTGAGTGCCCTAAGGGTGTTAAGGTTCCTCTGTGGTGTCTGTAGGTCTTCTTTGGTATGGGTGGAGTCCACCATTAATCACTTTTATGGCTTGAACTTGGTGGATCTTTTGTATTCCTTTTTTATAATCAATAAAAATTCATTTTTACCGATCAAAAAAAAAAAAAAAGATTGGTAAAAAAATTGAAGTAATTTACTACATTATAGATACCACAAAGAAACATGAAGCTAATAACAAAAGGGTTGAACTAGCTAGAAATAGGAACTTACCATGTAAAGATACCCAATTCAATGTGTAGACATTAAAAAATGTCCTAAACGATATCATACACTCGAATTAGGTATACTAACATCATTTCCTCTCAAATCCATCCTCTTTTCACGTAATTAATTGAAATAGCCTAGCTAATTAATTAATTGCATCATTTTTCATCTATTAACCTAACGCATCAAATCGGGTTAATTCTCCCCTTTCACACTAACATTTCATCCTATTAAATTAAATAAATCAAAGTATTTAATTTAATCCCTTAAGTCATCTTATTTAATTAAATAACCCTAAGTAATTTAATTAAATATCATTTCACCTTTCCCCCTTTCATTAAATCATTTAATTTAATGAATATCCTTTTAATTCTTCTAATCCCATAATTGCATAATTAAACCTTGTTTAATTAATAATTAAACTAATTTCCCTCCAGAAAGGGAATAGTCCCATGGAATATTCCTTATCTCCTTTTTTGCACAATTAAAACTTTCTTTTAATTTGCAAAATATCTTTATCCTCGCCCATGAGAATATTCCAAAGAATATTTTATCTCCTCCAATCATCTCACTTGGCTTTTTGAACAAGTCACCTGGTGACCTGTGTGTGTAGGTCAAAAGTGTGTTTGTTTGGAACAAGTGTGAGACCTTGATTAAATCCCATCTTGCATTCTCACCTGTTGATGAGAATCCATGATCCATGCCTCTTCTTTCCTCCATCCTTGACCGTTGATTGATCTTTTTGATCTCAAACCTCCATTTCTCATTTTATTTCCTATAAATAGGACACTTTTTGGAGACAAATAGATCCACTGTCAATTGCAAACTTATGTTGTTGAATTCACTCACATTCACACTCATATTTTACTCACATTTAGCATAATTTTAGTTTATTTTTAGTTGCATAATAGCTTAAGACATCCATTAGGGCTTTCATGCATCCATCTTAGCTTATTTATAAATTAGGGTTTTCCATTCTTTAGCTTAGATTAGCTTAGTAATTACATAGTTAGATCAATTTTAGCATAAAATCATATTAATTTAGCTTGCATCATGTTCAATTTAGCATAAATCAGGTTTTCATCCATTTATCACAATGGTTTCATTGATTCTCTTCTATAGAATCGGTTGAAACAGGCTCACTAATCACGGGATTGGGAAAGGGTCATTGTTCCACATCAACACAACACCAATTCCAAAATGGGATAAGTTTCAAATGGGTTAGAGTAGGCATTTAACTGTTTTTGTAGTTTGTAGTTTCAATTTCAATAAAAGCTTAGTTTAAACTTTTAATTTGAATGATTTTGTTAGAGATTGAGGTTTAGTGGCTAAATTATGCTTCAATTCATCATGGATTAAGCGTAATCAACCCACACTAACAATCCCCATCTCACACAATGATATAGTGCATATATTAGATTACTTATGATAGATGGAAATACTAGAAGCCTTAGATGATACTCTAACATTCACCTTGGTTAAATAACAAGATACCTACAAAAATAAAACTAATGCATGAAAAGAAGAATATATACTGGTGAAAATGGGATTTGACAAAAAGTACGGAAAGTGACAAAATATCATAATTCATTGGTACATTTAGCCCAAGTATAACATATAAGGATATGAAATATTTTGAAAGAAAATAGGTGAGACAAATCCTAGGGTGTGGGTCCATTTCTTTACACTAGAACCATTACCAAAATCCTAATATATCCTCCAAGATTGAGAAAAGGCACCATGGAATAAGATGGTTTAGTTAAAGATCTATGTATGGCATGTAGCTTTTGGAACACAATCAAGAGGGTGCATCATGTGTTATGAATGACTAGGGAATTCTTCACAATGCCATTGAGCAAGCGAAAGGGGAATTCTTTGATTTAAGGATAAAATAGTAGATTTGGGCTACACAACTTATTAGGAAGCTATATATTTCACTACTTAAAAAGTGAAAAAAGAATATTGATGTACAATAATGTGACCAAAAAATTATAACTAGGGGGAGAAGAAGACTCACAACACCTCAATGTCACAATAGAAGAGAGGGGACAAGAATTGATAGAAATGATAGATTAAGACAAAATGGAATATTTCTATCAATCCTTGAAAATATATAAGAAATGTGAGAGATGAAGATGATTCAAAGTTGAAAAAGATAACAAAATAATGGAGTTATGTAAAGGCTAAAAAGGTACTCGAATTGCTAAAGGAGTACTAGGAACCATTTCCCAAAAGTTTCGTGGCCTAAAGGGAATCAAGAAATAGCAAAAAAGATAATGAAGATATAAATCAAGGAATCTTATCAACTGAACCGTAACATTAAAACAAAATTGAAGAAGCACTTAGGCAAAATGTTGGTCATCACCCTTGTATAACTGGTGGAAGGTGTATAATGGATCAATCTAATGGTTGTGTAAAATGAAAGTACAAGAAAATTATGGATTTATATTGATTTCCAAGAGATAAATAAAGTGTGCTCCTATGACTCATTCCCAACAATATTCACAAAGTAATGGAAAGTATGCTCATTCACATATAGGTTTTCTAGGTAACTCTAAAATAGAGGACCTCTATTCATTTGCAATGATGAATAGGAATCCTATATGTATAATTCCATATCATTTGGGTGAAAAAATTATCCAATAATATTCAGAAAATGCATGATATATGTGTTTAGAGATTTTATACATATTTTTTTTAAATTTATCATGATGACTGAATAATATGTGCATTGGTTATAAATTTTGCATAGGCCACAATGATAATCTTCAAAATATACAAAACTAGGAATTTTATTGAATCTAAGAAAGTGATGTCTACTATACTATAGCACTACAAGGACACGTCCTATGTAAAGACAAAAGGACAATAATAAATTTATCACCCCCCAACCAAAAAAAAAGACATAAGAACTTTATTTAGATATACAAGTTGCTACAAGAAATTCACTAGGAGGAATGCAAAGGTGTCATCTCTTGTTAAAAAAGTTACTTAGAAGAAATTGAGTTTCTCAAGATTGAATTATAAAAAAGCACCCATCTTAGTGTTCCACAACCAATTAAAGTCATTTCAAATGCCAATTTAATGTATCAAGTATTGCAATTGGAGTGGTGTTGACATAACCACAAGAAGATAAATGGGGTCATCCTATATCTTTTTGAAGTTGAAAGTTAGATAAGGTAAACAAAAACCATATCACTATTGATCAAGAGACATTAGATTAGTTTAAATGTTAATTTTAGTTATACCTTTTGTATTCTATATCAGCCAACAACCATTGAAGTACTTAATGAATAAGCTAACTATCCGAAAGATGTTTTAGGTGGCTCAAGCTACTTCAAGAATTTGATGTCAAGATAATAGTAAAGCCAAGAAAGACCAATTATCAGTTTAATTATTTACTACGGATTGATAATTGAGAGAACAAGGATTTAATTGATGATTCTATTAGGATGCATCAATTCAATATTGAAGTGTTACCAAAATAATTGGAAATGAACGCAAAACTACTAGCAATAAGGAAATACTCAAAGTTAGTAAACATGAAAAATGTAGGTTGCTTATCTAAATGACATCATGCACACATATAGAAGGTCAACCATATTATTTGTGATGTGATGCAAACATGCCTAGCCAAAATGAAATAAAATTCCTATAATAATATGTGTTTATCACATCACAAATAATTGACACATCTTGCCCTTTTTCATTTATACTTGAATTGAAAGTTATAATAACAAAATACATATTAAGAAATTGTAAAATGACAATTAAAAACTAAAATGAACAAAGATGCATCTTTTAAAAAAAACTAAAATAGAGAAATCAAACAATTATATATATATATATATAACATTATAAAAAAATATAATTCCAAAAATTTGAACTTAAAATTATTGTTTTTTTGTATAATAATTTTTTAGTAATTATACGTTATATTATTGATCATTTTCTATCTACATTTTCTACTAAGTTAAAATATTATTATAAAATTTTGGAGAAATTGTCATCTTTAGTTACCTTTATGAGGACAACAAAGTAATAGAATATCTTCTATGTTCTATTATCATTTTATTAAAGTAATTTTGGCATATAATTTTTATTCACTTTAATAATCACACTTATCCACTACAATCTTAAGAGTGAAAGACAATTAAAACCATACACATCTCACCAAAAA